>JARYHS010013630.1:292704533-292732533 GCA_031002005.1 Vandiemenella viatica
TTATATCTTTAAAGGAGTAATTCTTGTGTAAATATATTGGATCGTGGAAACGGCTACAACGAATTGGATGAAAATTCGTATTTAGATAATGTTTTGTTTTTCAAGTTTATCTAAATAGGTGTCTTCCCTGCAAAAAACGCGATTTTACAAAAAATTAACAATTCTTGTATTTGGTATCTTGGAAACGGCGCTATCGCCATCTCTTAGACATTTCATATACTAGAAATCTGAGCTGATGATAGTTAAATTCTCTTTGATTACAGCTAGGAACTCATATCTTCAACAGTAGTGCAATATTTAATAATACGGAAATAAGTAAATGCTAGTATTTATTAATTAAAGTTATTTTATTTTGAAGAGTAGTAATAAATATCACTTTTATTGTGAAAAGTCGTTATCATTAAATACTACATGTGTAAGATATTGAGTTTGTGAGATGTGTTGTTTTTTTTTCAAACTTCTTTGAAGACAGTATTAGCAGTTATAATGTGATCATTTTTAAACGTATGTCAATAGCATAAACATAAATATTACTGAATCTACAAACTCGTGAAAAAGACTCGTACAGATGTCCATACGAAAAAACTGGTACTGCTACTTTCTAGTCACAAATCCGATTATCGTGAAGCGATTGGTTTATTATTTCAGTTATCAACGTCGACGGAACGTCCTGCCTGTTTTGTTCCCGGAGAGTTAAAGAATAAAAAGTATTATTAATTTGTACGTTACAAATACACAGTGAGTGAATTATCAAAGAAAATATAGAAACTTTACTGTCTCTTCAGAGACGAGTGGTTGTAAAATGCCGGGGTGTAATATATTTTCAAAAAATAATAAAAATGAGTGATAAGATGACTAGAGGAATCGCCATCGTAGTATGTGGACCATCGCAATTAAGTTACAATAGTAATAAAAAATAAAAAAGACTTTGCTGCGTAAGGGAAACGATTGCATCGCATCTTGAAAAATTACTTCTGCTTGGTCTGTGAAATTTGATGTCATAAAGGCAATGAAACACAGTTTCTTCCGCAGAGGTTTTTGTTACTTTCGAGTTTATCATCACAATTAAGTATAAAAAATTTCCCTGTAAATTTTACTTTTTATAAAGTACATTCGCCCCTCCCCCGCGAGCAAATGTACGGTCGTGAATATCTGAAAAGTTGGCATTATTGTTTCCGGACATGGAAATCTGAGAAGTTGGCAAACCTATTCTCAACTGCTAGAAAGACAATGAGAGTGCCGCACTGTCATGCAGTCGTTTGTTGTATGTATTTTATTTTGTGTTTCCGATAGATTCGGAATGTGAAAATCAGTGTCGTTCATTGTTCGCAAACGTTAAGTATTAAATAATTAGGAAGTGATTAATGATCAATCCAATACGTTCAACAGCATAAGTAAAGAAATGTTTTATGTACAGAACTTTCAGAAGTCTTATTTATGAAGACAAACAACAGTGTACCTGCTCATTAAAAGCATATGCTATTCTCAATAAAATAATAAGGTAAGAAATAATTATATATATATTAATGTGTTATATTTAATCCACCTAGTAAAGTGAAGGTGTTAGAGATCTCAGCAAGGGCGTATCCAGGATCAGAACTAGAGGGGGGCAGGAATAGAACTAGGGGGGGGGCAACTCATTTTGGTTTCGAGGAAGTGGGGTGGGGGACTGAAACATGACATTACAAAATCAAACTCAAACCTATTCAGGAAACTATTTTTATCATTGATTAATATAGTAACCCAACTACTTAATCTAAGGACCTACTATGAAATTAATTAAGATCGTAAGTCAGTTAGTTAGTTTTTTATGTAAAGATTAATTGTCTCGGATTTTCAATTTCAATAATTTTGTTTGTTAATATCTCATGGTGTTCTTTCACGAAATTTCGATGCACACTCATCGAACATAATCCAGTCAATCTTTCTCTCCCAAAGTGCTCCTGAACTAGTTCTTCACTCGTCGAAGCGTACTGAAGGCAACTTAATTTTTCTTCTAGGTGGGGGGGGGGGCAGCAGCCCCCCTCTGCCCTTCGCTGGATACGCCCATGGATCTCAGTTAAATCAATATTTATGAAATTTAGTAGAGAGGTTTAATGGTGCAGAAGTCGTATATAAGCTATATCGGTCCCGGTGGTTGTTGAGATTTATCGAATCTAAAGGTGCCTCCACACCTACTGGAGATTCGTACACTTCTCTGAATGTTCCTATATCGAATCTCCAAACAATCAATATCCAAAATTGTAAAAGAAGTTTGTGATGCTATCACATCAGTTCTTTCAAGCAAATACAGGCAAATTCATTGCAATTATTAACAACAACTTCAAACTCATGAACAATTTTGTAATTGAAATTTTTTTCTTATAAAAAATCAACAAAATTAATTAAATATTCACTTGTCCACTCGAACACTTTTGCAGCAGTAGATATACATAACAATCGAGGATCAATAGCAACAAGGAACAAGCCGTCTACACCAAACTAACAACAATTTCAAACACGACAATGTTTCCTTTTTTTCTTTAATCTCCACCGCTTCTGGAAGCAGTTAACTTCAAGGTACTTTAGTTTCTGTTGACAGAGACAATGGAAAACTTCTATAAATATTGGGCATCATGATGGAACAGTTGCATTAACAAGCAACATCAGCAAGATGTTCCTCTGTATTCTATTTAATGTGTACGTGTCTTAAGAGTCAAAAACATCAGTTGAAAATCGAGCTTAGCGCCCTCTGCCACCCACAATATTTGTGAATAGCAGAGTATATATGTAGATGTAGAATGTTGTCTTATGGAGTATTATACATGGACTTTGTCGTACATTTCAAAACAATTTCCTGTATAAAATTAAGTTTTTGTAGTTTTTTAGTTATAAGCCAAAATGTGAAAACAGAAGGTAAGCCACGAGTTCAGGGCGAACTAACCCAGTGTCGGTGTATTCCTCTAGAAGGAACGAACTCCGGAGATTTGGAAAAATGAAAGGGAAGGGAAGGGGGGAGGTTTAAATAGATGTCACTAATATGTTTTAAATTTTATTTTGAAATTTATAAGCATCTAACATTTCTTGTGTTTTTAGCACAAAATCATAAAAGGTATTACATAAATATCAAAATTGAGTTGTATTTGTAACTTTGCTTTTACCCAAGATATTTTCATTCAGTTTCTTTCCTTCCTCCACACTTGTTCCATCCTGCAGAGTATGCGTTCGCAAGAAGCATTAGAAACAGGAATTGGAAAGAAAAAACACGTGACAAACTTTTTCAGTTCTCCACAGCTCTGTCTGTGATTCGATTTCGCAAAGAAGTCTATCCAGCGTAAGTCAAGTCGATTTTCTCAGTGAGAAGTGGTTGAATTTCACGGAGAAATTCAACTTCATCGTTCAGTTCATAAGTATCTAAACCAATTTCTAAATGATCTTGCAGTGTGCTAATTCCGTCCCATGTAATCAGTTTTTTCAGTGATAAATTTAATTACTTGGTAACCTGGGTCTTCAAAGTTTTATCAATTTTGTAAATGATTAACACACCATGTGAAATTTATTAACATCAATTATTTTTCTAAATTATTTTATTTTATTTTATTTTATTCCCCAGACGCGTTCCGCCCTTGCGGTGTAAGGCATCATCAGTTTATTTATTTATTTATTTTTTTAACCATCAAACTGCTTTAGTAAATCCGTAGCAGATTTTTCCTAAAATTGGTCGTTCTATGTTTTGTTGCTTGAGTTAGAAAACAATCATTTTGTTACGAATTACAGTGTTTGTTACTCTGTTTGCTTCCGGTGATTTAATGGCGTTCTGAAACACAGGCCTACAGTATATTTTGCCCCCGCCTCACATAACCCAACGTAGCTTTCCAGAGCCAACCCCCCCAGACCGAACTATGTGGTTTATGGACGGTCCGTAACCGTTGGTATGAACTTTAACAACGGACAAGGTCAGACACTTCAGAAGACAGGATTGTGTTTATCAGAACCTGTTTCTTCGTATCGATACCTGTACTAGATTTCACACAGATTTGTGGATACTTTAAGGTTTTTTTTTTTTTTTTTTTTTTTTTTTTTTAAAAAAGTACAGAATATTGTAAGAAGGACATCTGACAAAGCCATAATTTTTTAAATATCTACTTTTTCAATGTTTTACAATTAAACATGTAATATTGAATGATAACGACTTTTTACAGTAAAAGCTATATTCATTACCACTGTTAAAAATAAAATAAATAGATATTTGTATTTACTTATTTCCACATTATTATGTTATCATTCGGTTACTGACCACAATACTATTCGCACGCTCAGATAGTATACAAAAATTATTCGTTTGCTGTAACCAAGGAGCGAATTTCTCTTTTGAATTTGTTAGCGTGATTATTACTGTTACTTTGATATTTACTTTTAGGTAAGTTAACCAAATAATATTTTCACGGGGACCCTGCTTTGCCTAACTGCCAACCCGGTCGAAACACGATCCGCAGGACCTGCAAACTATTGGTTATATAATTTCGAAAATACACATAAATAAAATCATTGTTGACATAGGTAGTAGGTTTTTATAGAAAGAAGTATAAATATTATTTTGTTCACAGGATATATTCATCAGTATACCACCTTAACATGTCAGGCCAAGGCCACAGAAGAGAGAGAGATATCGGGAGAAAATGGGAATCTGGTTCAGGAAAAAGAAAAAGAAAAGCTGAAAGAGATGTGTCAAACAAGGTTTTAAGTTCACTTATGATGAAGTTTCTCAAAAAAACTGCATCGGAAAAATCAGAAAATACAGAACCAACTGAATCGATTGCATCGACTTCCAAATGTGATACAGTTACGTCCGAGACTCCATCGAATTTGAAAAGTACTCCAGAGTTACTGAGTGTCGAAACACATCCAGAAAAAGAGACAGGATCAAATTCTAGCCAATCAGATTATGAAACACCTGTGTTGTGCAGTAGAATTTACGAGGACCATAGAGGTTCTCAGACAATTAACAGCAATGCCACTGTTGTTGAAGAATTTGTTAGTTCGGATCCGGGAATGTGGTCGTTTCCTATAACGGATTCTCAGCGTCATGATATAGTTCAAAGCGGCCCTACACAGCAGTTATATAACAGTGATGACGATTATCCAAAAGACAATGACCGTAGGCACTTTTCAAATTTTTATTTCTCAAGGAAGCTAAACAATGGTGAAACTCAAAATCGACGCTGGTTTGTGTATTCAAAATCTCAAAATAAAGTTTTCTGTTTTCCATGCAGACTGTTAGGCAATGCACAAACTCAAATGGTACAGGGAGGGTGCTGTGACTGGAAACACTTAAGTAGCATCCTACAAAGACATGAAAACACCAAAGAACATATGGCATTCATGCTCCAATGGTTAATATTTGAAAAAGGAATAAAACATGAAAAAACAATAGACCAGGAACATGAAAGGCTACTGCGTGAATCTCAAAAACATTGGCATAATTTGTTTGAGAGATTGATTGATATAATTAATTTCTTAGCCTCTCATAATCTGGCATTTAGAGGTCACAGAGAATCTCTCAAGTTTGGTGAAGATAGTGGAAATTCTGGTAACTTCATAGATCTGTTTAAATTGATTTCAAAGTATGACCCTACACTACGAGAACACATGATACGCATTAATGACAACCAACTTACAAACCATTATCTAAGTCACAAAATTCAAAATGAATTAATCACATTGATGTCAAAAACAGTTACTGATGAAGTGATTCGAAGAGTAAAAGAGGCAAAATATTATTCTATTTTGCTCGACTGCACTAGAGACTCTTGTCGAGTTGAACAAATGTCGGTTATCTTAAGATTCTGCAATACATCAACCGGGACAATAGAGGAAAACTTTATCGGATTTCTTGCTGTCGCTGAGACGACTGGAGAGTATCTAACTAAGGCAATACTGGAAGAGCTGGAAAAAAATGGATTAGATATTCAAAACTGCCGTGGCCAAGGATATGACAATGGGGCAAATATGGTAGGAATAAACAGTGGAGTTAAAACTCGAATATTAAATATTAATCCCAGGGCATTTTTTACACCATGTGGATGTCATAGTTGGAATTTGCTGTTGGTAGACGCAGCTAAGTCCTCTGCGGCAGCAAAAACATTTTTTGGTTTTATTCAGAAAATTTATCTTCTATTTTCAGTATCCAGCAAACGCTGGGAATTAATCAAAGGCAAATTAAAACTTACTATAAAGCCTTTATCAGACACAAGGTGGGAAAGTAGAATCGCGGCAGTAAAGGCAGTATTACTTCAATTTGATGACGTTGTTGAATGTATTGAAAGCCTAAAAAATCTTTCAGAAGATTCAGACACACTTAGTGATTGTGATTCAATTCTGAACGAAATGCTCAGCTTAGAGTTTGTAATATCATTACATCTATGGTATGAGATATTATCGCGTGTTAATATCCTAAATAAACTATGGCAATCTGTCCAAGTCCATTTAAGCATAGCGCTTGAACATTTACGACAATTTTGTGACTGGATCAGAGAATATCGACAAACTGGGTTCGAACAATGCTTATCCGAAGCTCGTCAATTTATTGAAAAAAGCAGTTATGATTTGTCAAAAGACTTTAAAAATAAAAGGGTAGCCAGAAAGAAAAGGACATTCGATTATGAAAGCAGCGATGAACCTGCACAATCTCCCAAAAGTCGGTATGAAAGAGATTTTTTTAATGCAATAATTGATTCCATACTGAGCAATATGGACTCAAGATTTATGTCTTTAAATGAACACTTTAAAAATTTCGGATTTCTCTACGATCTGAGTAAGTTAAAAAATATTCCAATAGACCATATTTTAAAAAACTGCCAAGATCTACACACAGTTTTGAAAGTAGGCGAGAACAGCGATTTCCAGCCTTATGAACTATTTGAAGAGTTACAAACAATGATCCAAAATTTACCCGATTTTGTTAAAGATGGGAAACAACTGCTCCAATACATAATAGAAAATAACTTAAAAGAAATTTACCCAAATATTTGTATTTTCACACGAATTTTGCTTACAGTACCAGTAAGTACAGCCTCCGCTGAAAGGAGTTTTTCAAAATTAAAATTAATAAAAAATTATTTACGAAGCACTATGGGTCAGGAAAAACTTTCAGCTTTGGCAGTTTTATCGATTGAAGCAGATATAGCATCTAAGTTGGATTATGATATAGTAATTAAGGAGTTCAGCAAGGCTAAAAGCAGAAAATTTCTATTTCTTTAATTTTATTTATTTATTTCGTATCAGAAACATACAGTTACACAATCACAATCATCAAATTATAATCGACCAGAACTTGGCCACATCCAGTGCATTTTCTGAGGCATCATACAGTTCAGCTGCCGAGCAGGATGCTGGACACAGTTGACACTGGAGCATGTGCTGGACAGTCTGGTCTTCACCGCAGTCGCACTTCATATCATTGATCTCAGCATAGCCCCATCTTGCTAAATTCACTTTGCATCTGCCTACTCCTGATCTCAGCCTATTCAAAGATTTCCACGTCAACCATCCCTATTCCCTTGTCATAACCAGGTGGCAAAGATTCAGACACTCTTCCCCAGCCATGCGGAAGGGGAGCCATTGATTCCTATAGTTGTAACCTGGCTTCTTCAGTTGTCGTTGTAAGTTCCTGAGATATTCTTATAAAACTTTTCCTGGACTTCAGTCTTTGCCTATGAGGGATATGCCCATATAGTGGATGAGATTTTTCATGGTTCACTTTCCTCCTTTCCTTGTTCACTGCTATTTCCCTTCGAACAGAAGGTGGTGCTATTCCTGCGAGACGGTGGAGCCATTCGACTGGAGTTGGTTTTAAGCAGCCTGTTATGATTCTGTACGTGTCATTAAGTGCAATGTCTACTTGTTTGACATGGGTTGAACTGTGCCATACGGGACAGGCATACTCTGCAGCCGAATAACTTAGTGCTAAGGTAGAAGTTCTAATTGTTTCAGTTTGTCTTCCCCACTGCGATCCAGCCAGTTTTCTTATGAGATTGTTCCTACTGGAAACTTTCAGCTTGTAGTTCATGCAATGTTTCCTGAATGTAAGTGATCTGTCTAGGGTCACTCCTAGATATTTTGGAGTATCACAGTGTTCTAGTTCGACCCCCGACCATGTTACCTTTAACCTACGATTTGCTTCTTTATTCCTTAGATGGAAAGCACATACTTGTGTCTTCGTAGGATTTGGTTTAAGCTGGTTCGTGCTATAATACCTTGACAAATCTTCCAGAGCGTTGGTAAGGGTGCTCTCCACTGATTCAAAGTCTTTGCTCTGTGAGACCAGAGCAATATCATCAGCATACACGAAACTCCTGCATTTGCGTGGTATAGGCTGATCATTGGTATATATGTTAAACAATAATGGGGCTAGCACACTTCCTTGGGTTAGACCATTCTTCTCTAACCTCCAACGGCTCCGCTGTCCTTGGAGGTCAACAAAGAATCTGCGGTTCTGCAGAAGAGTAGCAATGAACTTACTAAGACTGAAATTCCTGGTCAGATTGTAGAACTTGACTAGTAGTAGCTGATGGTTGACGGTGTCATACGCTGCTGACAAATCAACAAATACCACCCCTGTTACCTTATGTGCTTCAAATCCATCTTCTATAAACTGCATGATATTTAGTAGTTGTCCTGTGCAATTTTTACCCGGGAGGAATCCAGCTTGTTCAGGAATAAGCAAAGGATCAACTACAGGCAACAGCCGGATTAAGATCATTCTTTCAAGCAGTTTGTAGAGGTGACATAAAAGTGCAACAGGTCTAAAATTCTTTGGACTGTTTCCTTCTTTGCCAGGTTTAAGCAAGGCGATCACTCGGATCTTCCGCCATATCTTTGGAATTTGACATTTACTCATACAGTTGTTAAAGAGCTGAAGCATCCACTTCTTTGTTGTTAGACCAAAGTGCTTAATTTGTTCTGTCCTAATGTCATCCAGGCCTGCTGATTTTCCATTTTTGCAATTTCTTATAGCCTTATCCAATTCTTCCATGATGAATGGTATTGTGAGGTCATTATGCTCCTCTTGGCATTCTTTCCGCAGTTTGGGCATTTTGGACTTGTGATTAGCTTCCCCATTTAATAGCAGTTGGTGTGCTATTTGGTTGGCAGTAACATTATAATGAGTTTTGGTCTTAGTTGGATCATTATTTAGATGCTTCAGTAGTCTCCATGCTTTATGGCTGTCTCTTGCGAAATCTAAGTCGTCAACAGTTTTAATCCACTGATTCCGCTTTGTCTCTTTAATAATGGAAATGAGTTTGTTTCCTGCTTCCACTGTTGCTTCACCAAAAGGATCTTCTGTAAATAAATTGCTGTATTCTTTAAGTAGAGCAGCTTGATCTGATGTGAGACCGGGGATGTAAGATGTCCGACAACTACGAGGGATAGACATTCTGGAACATATCTTTACAGCCGGGATGAAGATGTCATAGCATTATGGTGTTGGTTCTATTGAAAGAACTTTGGAATCCAATAGTTTTGAGAATTCAGACCAATTTGCCTTTTTGAAGTTGTATCTTCTACGGAAAGGTACTTCCTGTGGTCTAACTGCGGCATATATTTGACACATTATTGGTCTATGCTGTGAGTCGGGTATTGGGGAACAGACAGACTTAATGCACTGGTGGCTAATACTGCTACTACTGAATATGAGGTCAGGGTTGAAACCACGCCTCCACCGACCACTGTTGAGTGATGCAGGTAGTTTTGCATCATGGATTAGAGAGAGGTGATTTATTTCAGCCCATTCTTGTACTGCAGTCCCATTCTCATCTTCATGGTCATAGTCCCAAACATTGCTATGACTGTTGAAATCACCAATCACGATCTGTATGTCTTTATTATGGAAATTATGTGGTTTGTTGACAGTGAATACAGCACCAGGTGGTTTATAAAAAAGACGAAATGGTACAGTTCGTCATTTCTAGAGTGAGAATTTCAATGTCATTTTGTTCCGTGAATGCAGTGGACATTACTTGTACATCTGGACGTACAAAGATTGCACTTCCGTATTGATTATGAGGTCTTTCTATAGCGAGATGCATTCCGTTTATTTTTGGTCTACCCATTTCATAGCCTCTGTGTGTTTCCTGTACGCACAGTATATGGCACTGATATTGACTGCATAGGTCTTGTAGCAGTTCTTCCTTGGCTGGTGACATGCCTTCTATGTTAACAGAGATGATTGTTAATTGTGGCCCTGAAAAGGGCTTGGGTAGTAATGTTTCTGGTGTGAAAGGATTAGCCGTCAGGTCATTTCGAGTCATTCTCTGACGTTGCCCAGGGTACGCCTGATTGCTATTCTTCGCTCGGTCGCTTAACATTGCAATCTTCGAGGAGGCTCCTTTCATGTACCCCTATTTCTTTAATTATATACTGTTACTCATTATTTAATAATATTATACACAGTAAAAGTGATTGTATTTTTATAAATAAAAATTTAAGTTTTTTTAAATACTTTATAAACCCTGTCATCTTGCGCCTCCAGAGGGCCTCGCAAACTTATCTCGCCCATATAAAATTTTGGTCTCGCCCCGCCACTGAACAAAATGATAAGCCTACCAAACAACCACTAAAACCGGATCTGCACGTGGTTTTTTTTTAACTGCTTAATCTCTCTCTAACAGCGAGGTCTTTAGAGACGGGAAAGGATGGGGGGCAAGGAATGGGAAGGAATTCGGCCATGGCCTTTTGATGGAAGCATCCCGGCATTTGCCTGGAGTGATTTGGGAAACCATGGAAAACCCAAATCTGGATGCCCGGACGGGGATTCGAACCGCCGTCCTCCTGAATGCGAGGCCAGAACGCTAGCCGTTACACCACCATGCTCGGTATATACAATTCGTAGTACAATTGTGTACATTTAGTAGGAACTAATAAATATCTTCTGCTAATAAAAGTTATGCTAGTAATAATTTAATGGTTTCATTTTTATATTTTTATTATTATTACAGGTATCTGTTCCTCATTGTTCACATTAGCCTTTTTTGCCCGAATTTTTTCGTTCTCCTTTGTATCTCTGTACTAACTACTAGGGGACACAAATCAGATGCAATAATAAAATTCTGAATTCTCCTAGGCTACAAAAATCATTAGATATCTAGTCGCTACTTAATAAACTTGAAAATCTTTAAGCTTGCCACCCAATCACGTCAAAATACTTAACCCTTTTTAATGGCGTAGAATAGAATTTAGAAAACGCATTATCTTGCTGTGCTAAGCTGCATGTCTATTCACTTGTAAAATGAAATATATTGGAGAGAGTTAGATGCGATTTTCACTATTATGTAAGACAAGCTGATGTCCGCGACACCTTTCATGTATGTAAAGAATTTGTAAGGTTTTTATTTTATTATTATTATTATTATTTTTTGCACGAAATCTTACATATTTTTAGGATGAAAAGTAGTCTACGTTAGTTCCTGCAAAGGTCAACATCCTGCCAGTGGCGTACCTAGGGTGGGGCAGGTAGAGCATGTACCCTGGGCGCCATTGAAAGGGAGGCGCAAAATTCTCAAATTATTAAACTTAAAAATCAAAATAAACAAACAATATATTTCGTATTCAAATAAACCCTCCTTAGCCACGCGTGGCTGGTGTGCTTTAGCGAACGAGCGAGAAGGTATAAGTAAACAGCGAATCCGAACTTGATCGGAAGGTATATTGCGTGCTCTGTTGAGATGTCTTTGAATGTACCAATAGCGGCCCCTGTCCCGCAACCGCACTTATAAACTTTTTCTAAGTATATAAAACAAGCGATAAATTCTCCATTGCTTAATTGCTGATGAGATGATTGGCGTGGTGCAGTTTTGTATTTTATTAGCATTGCATGCGTCGCGAACGAGCGTGAGGCTACTTTATTTCGCAATAAAATCTACACAATATGAAACGATTGTGGTCATAGAAAAAAGAGAGAGTGGCAGAGGGCGGAAAAAACTAAAATTACAGTACGAAGTAGCTAAAAAATCCCGCAAGTACTTCTCGAGAAGTCCGCTACTGGAAGCTTGACATGTCCTAATGAATTGTCTACAGCGTTATGTACAATAAAATAAAAAGTGTACAACACTAGTTCAGCACAAGACGAGGAGGATATAACTTTAAATAATTTTGAGTGTGACAAAATTAAGCGCAGTGAGGCTACGAGTTCTAAGGCTACTGAAGAATTTGTAGAAAACGTTGGTATTTTAATAGGAGAAAAAGTTTGTGGAGATGATATGGTGGATTATATTGAAAACACAATTACTGTCATACCAGAAGTAATTAAACAGCATGATATTAGACTTCTGCACTTTGAAAAGATATCTGGAAAATTCTGTCAGATAATTTGAAAACAAAAAAATTTAAAATGGGTTCAAAATATTTCCAAAATACTAAGTGTCCTTTCCTACCTACAAATAAATGTTGTATGAACAAAAGTTGGTTTTTAGTAATCTATTCCCCGTCTAAAAAAAATCTACTTTTTGTATCTGTTGTTTTATCTTTTGAAAATGAGATAATCTATCTTCATTAAAGCAAGAAGATAGATTTTCCAGCTGGAAAACACCTAACAGGCTCACTGCCTATGAAAATGCGAATAACCATCGCAATTCGTCTAGTCGAAATAAACGGAAAGAAATTTTTCAGCAAATGAAGGGATTATTGACGCGGAACTTCAAACCTAGATCGAGAGAGAAAAACAAAAGTGGCGTAATGTATTAAAGAGAATCAGTCACTGCATCAAATTACTTGTTACTCAGAATCTTGCATTACGAGGTAACAGAGAGTCACTTAGTAGATGCGAAGGATCCGATCCAATTTTGTTGGTAATTTCCTTGGATTTCTAAAGTTCCTGGGCATATTTGACCCCACCTTGAATAACAATCACGCGCAACCACCTTGGAACCAAATATTACTTTTCACCTTTTGTTAAGAATGAGTTCATTCATCTGGGGGCAACCACTGTTCGTCAAAGTTTATTGCGAAACACTCGCAAATGAAAGTACTGTGGTCTCGTGTTTAACTCTATTCCTAACCTTACACATCGTGGGCAGATGTCAGAAATAGATATGTATAAGTTGTTTTTGAAAGGAAATCAGTCCGCATTAGAGACTCTTTCTTGGTTTCATCCTGATGAGCCAAAAGGACGCCGGAAGCTTAGTTGATCCTTAAACAGGTAGAGAAAGACGGTATGAATATACGGGATTGTCGTTCGCAATGTTGTGACAACACTGCTGTGATGGCTGAGCACCAAACTGGTGTTTACAAAACGAATAAGAGAAAATAATAATCTCGCGATATTTGTGAATTGCGATAATCATTTACTCAATTTGATTGGTGTAAGTGTAGCCAAGCAGGATACACGTTTTTTCGAAATTATTAAAGCTATTTGTGTATTCTTTTCTCGTTCCGCTCTGCGATGGGATGAACTCCAGAAATCCGTGGCTTTGGTTGTAAAATCAGAGTCTGAAATAAAATGGAGTGCAAGAGTTGAAGCAGCTGAGCCTTGACAAATAACTTTAAAATATGCTGAAAATTCTCCAAAACATCACAGACGATAGTAATCAAACTAGCAAACAATAAGTTACGAAATCTTATATATAAAATTCTCGTGTCACAATTTTTGTTCCCATACTCCTCCGAAACGGCTTGACCGATTCTCATGAAATTTTGTGAGCATATTGAGTAGGTCTGAGAATCGGCCAACATCTATTTTTCGTCCCCCTAAATGTTAAGGGTAGTCCACCCTTAATTTTTTTTATTTTTTAGACAAAATTTTTATTTTTTTATGATACAACATACAAAAATACATACAATCCTAAATGAACAAATATTTCCCGATGTACACACACAGTACATAAATCATGAGTGGCTTGCAGAAAGAGCAATTTTAGCGTTTCGTTCCCATACTCCTCCGAAACGGCGTGACCGATTCTCATGAAATTTTGTGAGCATATTGAGTAGGTCTGAGAATCGGCCAACATCTATTTTTCATCCCCCTAAATGTTAAGGGTAGTCCACCCCTAAATTTTTTTTATTTTTTAGACAAAATTTTTATTTTTTATTTTTTATGATACAACATACAAAAATACATACAATCCTAAATGAACAAATATTGCCCGATGTACACACACAGTACATAAATCATGAGTGGCTTGCAGAAAGAGCAATTTTAGCGGCAAAAAATGTAGACGTTGACAATTTAAATCTCAAGATACAAATGTTGTTGCCAGGGAACTTGGTATCATATAAATCTATTGATACAGTTTGCGACGACAGCGAAGCAGTAAATTTTCCCACAGAGTTTTTGAAATCACTGGATTTGCCAGGCATGCCACCGCATAATTTGCAATTAAAGGTTGGATCTCCGATTATCTTGCTTCGTAATTTGAACCCGCCCCGGCTGTGCAACGGTACGCGATTAGTCATTCAAAAATTAATGAAAAACGTGATCGAAGCCAGCATTTTAAATGGCAAGTTCCGAGGTGAAAATATATTAATACCACGGATTCCTATTATACCTACAGATGTGCCAATTCAATTCAAACGTATTCAGTTTCCGATTAGATTGGCATTTGCAATGACTATCAACAAATTCCAAGGTCAAACGATGTCTATTTGTGGCTTAGATTTGAGAACACCATGTTTTTCACACGGACAATTATACGTGGCATGCTCTCGAGTGGGTAAACCATCCAGTTTGTTTGTGTTAGCTAAAGATGGACTAACAAAAAATATTGTTCACGCTATAGCATTAAGAGATTGATAATGTTTGTTAGTGTTACTGTCGTAATTGATTAATTAATGATATATAATTTTAAGGAATAAATTATAATAACTTAAAAATAATGTTTGCCTTTTGTTATTTTTATATTCCCTCATCGTTCACAGCGTTCCATGCCTATTTCACGAATATACCACATTCTTACATACATACAAGTACCTGGGTGACCGATCTTCGCTCGGTATCTTTCGATTTCTGTTCAGTATCCAAGATTTCGAGTAAAGTTTGATTAAAGTATAAGGCTTGAAGGCTTCCTAGGCGTTTTGAGGTGCACAATTAACCAAAGAGAAGTTTAACTAACATCAGTAGGCTTACTGGTACCTGAACCTTCTACGTAATGAGGTTAGAGCCGTTTTCGAGAAACCAAATACAAAAGTTGCTCCTTTTTTTTAAAAAAAAGAAAAATCGTGTTAAAAACTTGAAAATCAAAACGTTATCTACATGTGAAATTTCATCCAAATCGCTAGATCCATTTGCGAGACGGCCTCACAAATTGCTAAAAAAATAAAAAAATCAAAAAAAAATCTATTAATATGTTAAACAGAAATTTTAATGCCAGTTTGGTATTAATTAATGGTGCGAGATTTGTGGTAATTCAAAGGATTCTACGATAACCCTTGATGATGGATTCTTATGTAAATCGACGAGAAATATTGAAGGTAAAAAATATATTTTTTAAAAATATTTCGCTTAGTTCTCGAGATATCTATCGTATCTCAAAATTGACGTGGTTGGTTGAAATGCGACCTGAACCAGAAGACAAATTTCGCCATAGCCAAGTTTGATGAATTCGTATGAAACTCGTCGAGACAAATCGAAAATAAGGAATTTATTTTTCTGATATCTCACTTAGTTCTGGGGATATTATATCTCAAAAGTGAAGAGGTTAGGATTAGATCCGTCCTGGACCAGAAAAAAATCCACCAAAAGCACTATGTCTATATGGTGGAAATGTACTTTCAATGTTTTATTTTGTACCTAGTGGTTTTTGTTAGGTTGAAATACGGCCTGGACCAAAAGAAACGTCGCCAAAAGCACAAGGAACTATACGTATAACTGATTTTTGACATGCTATATCTATAAAACCAAGAAAATTTATTATTTATTTTCGATATGTTTCATCGAGTACTATGAGAATTCATCATCAGGTTGTGACGTCAATAGAACATCATCTGTGCTATATTTATTCACTCCGATAAAACTATGCTCATACCTCGCAGTAATCTCACATCTTCTGATCAGCATTTCAAAATGATAATAAAACAATTCCCATAAGAAGTAACCATCGTTATAAACAATAAAGCACAAGGTCAGACGATTCAAAAGGCAAGATTCTATTTATCAGAACCCGTTTTTTTCGTATGTGCACTCGCACGCGGCTTTTCAGGAATTTGTAGATGTATTAATTATGCACTTTATTATCAAACTCTACTCGAAATCTTGTATATTGAACAGAAATCGAAAGATGTTTTATAATTAAGGTGGTAGTATTTAATGGCTAACTAACAACCACTATTTATAGTCAAAAAGTAAACGATGATTACTTTATAACTGGTACCGGTAATATTAATTTCAAAGAAGTTTCTGTTAAAACCATTGATAAATTTTTAATTATCTTTCTTTTTAAATGTTTTACAATTGAACTTGCAGTGCTAATATTTCCACGGGTCAGCCAGTATACAAGAACTGTTCGTTTACTTATTCTTTGGAATCAAACCTGTGAAGATTTTTTGTCATTTATTCGCCGGGAAAGTCTGCATTCACATATAAAGAAAATCTATTTGTAGGCTTTCTGGTACCTGAATTGTCTGCGAGATGGCGCTAGTGCCGTTTTCGATATACGGAGTGACAAAATTGTTCATATTTTGTAAACCCGCTTTTTAGTAGGGAAGACAACTATTCAGGTAATCTTAAAAGTCAAAACATTATCTAAATACCAAATTTCATCCAAATCGTCACAGCTGTTTCCGAAATCCGAAATGTATATATATATATATATACAAGAATTGCTCGTTTAAAGATATAAGATATACACATTCTTACATACATATATACTTACAATAAGTAAGCTATTTTTTGTCTACACTAGAAATTACTTGAAAGTTATTTATATGGCAAAACAACGTTTGCCGGGTCAGCTAGTACTTCTATACAATCGCATGTTGTACTACAATTTTCTTACTTTGTTAGAATTTTGGAATAATATACTCGTTTCTATTCACCATGTTAAAAAGCGGCTTCAGGATCCTAGCATAAATTTTCAAGATGCTGCTTTAGATATAAAAGCCCTCTGAGATCATATTATTAATGAAAGAGAGACGCTAGTTAATGTTCCTCTCGAGAAATGTTTCACTCTTTGCTACCTTCCTACAAATAACCGTTGTATGAACAAAAACTAGTTTAAGAAGAAACTACGAAATCGCGGTGGAGAAGTGACTTGCTCATGGCTGGTCTATTTCCCGTCTAAAAAAATTGCTTTTTGCATCAGCTGTCTTATCTTTTCACAATTAGATGATCATTTTCAGTAGAGCACGAAGATAGATTTATCCACTTGAAAGCACATGAAAGGCTCACTGCCTATGAAAATTGGAAGAATCATCGTGAGTGTTTCACACAGTGGAAAGAAATGGAAAGAAATTTTGAAGCAACCGAGGAATTATTGACGCTGAACGTCAAACCAAGATCAAGACAGAAAAACGAAAGTGGCGTAATATATTAAAGAGAATCTTTCACTGCCTCTAATTTCTTGCAACTGAAAATCTTGCATTACGAGGTCACAGAGAGTCACTTAGTACATGCGATGGATCCGAATCCGATATTGATGGTAATTTCCTGGTTTAATAAAACTCCTGGACATATTTGATCGCATCATCAGTAACCATTATGTTCAGGTTAAAAAACATCCTGGCACCACATCTTACTTTTCACCTCATTTTCAAAACGAGTTCATTCATCTGATGGCGATCACTGCTCGCTAAAATTTATTGCGAAACATTCGCAAATAAAATTACTAGCCTATAGTCTCATGTTTGACTCTACTCCTGACGATGCACATCGTGAATAGATGTCTGAAATAGTGAGATACATAGAAGTTGATTTTGAGAGGAAATCAGTCTGCATTAGAGTCCTTTCTCGGGTTCATTCAGATGAGTCAAAAGGAAGCTTGGTTAGTGAAATCCCTAAGCAGTTAGACAAAGCAGGTATGGATGTACAGGATTGTCATTCACAATGTTATTGCAACACTGATGTGATGGCTGGGCACCGAGCTTGTGTTCACAAAAGAATAAGCAAAAATGATAATCTGCCGATATTTATGAATCGCGATAATCATTTACTCAATTTTTTTAATGTACATACAGCCAAGCATAATACTGTAATGTTCACACCTTTCGGAACTAATTATGTATTCTTTTATCTTTCCACCATGCTTTGGGAAAAACTCAAGACCTCCGTGTCTGTGGTTGGAAAATCAGAGTCTGAAACAAGATGCAGTGTAAGGGTTGAAGCAGTTGAGACAATTAACAAGTATGTTGAAGATATGCTGAAAGTTCTCCAAAACATTGCAGAACTCGAAAATGGTTTCAATCTTTGCCAGGATTGGAATGTCGTGATTGAAAGATGCCAAATGCGAACAAAAGGTATGGCTGGAGAGAGGGTTGAGTGCTGAGGAAGAAATAGAACGAGTAATGAATGGTTCGTGTTGTGTGTGAAATGAGCGAAAAGCTCAGTCGTCTATATGAAACAGCGACAGATTTGGATTTCTACTAGATATCTGTGTTACGGCACTGACGATCACGACCGATTAAAAAATAAATCTAAGGAATTTTGACACTTCTATGGGTAAAATGTTAACGGAGAACAGATACGAAGAAATATTTTACGTAGACGTAAAAAGATCTAAAGAATTATTTGTTGAGTACGGAGATTAGAGCGTCTTTCCGAAACTACGAATTTCAGTTCAGATTATGCTTATGATTGCATTATGCATCGCAAGTTGCGAGCTATGTTTCATTAAACTAAAACTAATTATTCCGTAATTGCAGGCTACAACGGGTCAAGATAGGTTATGAGACCTAGCTTTGCTCAGTATAAAGCTAGAAGAAACCGAAGAAACAGATTCGGATAGTGTTATTAATTTATTTGCTTCGCAGAAGGTTAGGAAGGTTTAATTTTAAGTTTATGAAATAATTTTGTTCTAAAACAGAAAATAAAAGTGTTTATTAAGATTTATCATTGTTTTATTTAGTCTATCTGTTTATTTTATATTTAAATAATTTACGAATGGGCGCAACTTTGATGCTTGCCCTAGGCGCCATTTCCGATTGGTACGCCCCTGCATCTTGCCAATAAAAATCCTGTCAAAATCGGTTCACATATTTAGACAATCTTATATATACACTAGCTGACCCGGTCACGCGTTGCTGTGAGTCAGCAATGTTATTCTAAACTCCTTAATGTTGTCAAATTAATACTCACTAATAAAGATAAAAACGTTTTCAAAAGTAATTGGTAAAGACTATCGGAGAGTTAAAATTAAGGACAAATGAACGTATTTTTTTAATTTACATTTTATTACAAATTACTTAATGGAAAATATCCCCTGAGGGATCAATATGACGTAAAAAAGTGTACACCTAGAAACGTATGGAACTATAATAATAATTTCGTGTGGTCGTAATGACAGGGTTTCTATTGGCTGCGTATTCCGCCCCTGTCTTAGCCGCCGTAACCTTACCCGTTAATCCTGCCGGATACAGTGGATCTACCGTTTATCGTGGAATCCGAATCACAGAAATGTTCTAGCGTACTTCAAATAACACAGCAAGCTGTGCCAGAAGTGAAGGCACAGTTAAGTGCGAATTCATCTCGGACAAACATGCAGCAGCAGTGACAACTGGGAAAACCTAAGTCCTAGGTTGAGGGGAAGTTTTTGCGCTATAGCGCATCTCCATCCAGTTTATGTTGTTGGTTGTCATTATCAAACGGTTCGTCTCTATCTGGATTTGTCGTATCCGGTGCTTATATTTGTTCTTATATTTTAGTGCATAATTAGTGGTCCAGTAGTGTGTTTGACCACCTGAGAGTGTTTCATATATTGAATCCGAACCTAGAGCGGTAATCAGCGGATTAGTAGATTTTTTATTATTGGCGTTAAATTGTCTTGCCAGCTGTTCAAACCTCTCGCGAAGCTTGGGTAGGCCACTCATTTGGTGCAGGACATGTGTCTTCGTCTCACGCGGTAGATGATATGCCTGTCGTATGGCCCTGTGTTGTATAACTTGCAGTTGCTGTAGGTTGGAGGCAGCAGTGTTCCCCCAGACAACTGCTGCGTACTCCATTATTGGCCTGACTAACGCAACATAGAGACGGATTCCCAGCTGCGGCCTCAGTGCTGAAGAGTGGTTGAGAATCGGGTATAGAATTCTCATTCTCCAAGATGGCTTTGCGCGAACGTTGGTGACGTGAGGCTTCCACGTCATTCTCTTGTCCATTTTCACACCTAGGTAGGTGGCAGTACTTGTCCAGTTAATATCTTCGCCGAAGAGGATTAGAGGAGTCAGGTTTTGTGGAACCTTCTTCCTAGTCAATACAATCGCTTGGCTCATTGGCGCATTAAAGGCTAGAAGCCATTTCGTTGCCCATTCCTGAATATTGTCGTCGCAAACTTGTTGTAGTCGACGTCGCAGACTGTTGATGTTCAGGTTTCTGCAATACATGGCCGTGTCGTCGGCATACAGGGCTTTTTTAACACGTGCTGTAGTAGGTGCATCAGCAGTGTAGAGGCTGTATAGCACCGGGCCTAAGACCGAGCTTTGTGGGACGCCTGCAGCGACTTTATTGATTGAGGAAGTAGCTTTGTCCGTGACTACTTGAAAGGTTCGTCCCTCCAGGTAGCTCTTGAGTATTTTAACTTGAGAAAGAGTTACTCCTTGCGTGAGAAGTTTATATAAGAGTTCTTGGTGCCACACCGAGTCGAAGGCTCGGCTGACATCCATCAGGACCGCACCGAAGTACTCGCGACGTTCAAAAACGGCAAAGGCTTCTTCATCAAGACGAAGGGGCTGCTGAGGGGTGGAATGCCCTTGTCGGAAGCCAAACTGTTCATCCGGCAGCAGCCTCTCGTTGTCTATGATTCTGCGCAGTCTCTTAAGGTATATCCTTTCAAACACTTTGTAAAGTGTAGGCAGCAGGCTGATCAGTCGGTAAGACCTGGGTGACCTCTTGTCCTTGCCCGCTTTGAGAATGGGTATAATGTGGGCATGTTTCCACGTTTGCGGGTATTCGCCTGTACGGATAATTTCATTTAAAGACTCCGTGATGTATAGGATTGCCATAAGAGACATTTACCTCCTGCACCGTGATTTCCTCTATGAGGTCTTCCTCCGAAGTAACAGCTTCTAGAAAGCGACTCAGGCATCGCTCCACGAAGTCTATGTGCTCATCGTCTCTAGGGACATCGACTGCTTTAAAGTTTGCCCCAAAGGTCTCAGCAAGAGCTTCAGCCTTTTATTCTGGGATGCAGACATAGTTGTTTCCAACAATCAGAGGTGGGATCCGTAACCTCTGCCGGAGTCGGGCCTTCGTGGCTCACCATGCTGACTCGTCTTCTATATTCAAGGTGGAAATGAAATTTAGACCAGTCAGAAATTCTGTACTGTTCTACCTCCGCTTTGATCTCCCGCTGCATGCGATTTACCGCTCTCTTTGTAGCCGGATCCCTAGTGAGATGCCACTCCCTATTTAGTTGGACTTTGATTGCTATTGCCTCTCGAATGTGGGGAGGCAACTGTCGAGATCGTGGAGGCTGGTTACGGCGCGGCCGGGTAGCCGCATCTGCTGCCTCGTCTATGCAGTCAGCCAGTACAGCAACGGCGGCAGAGGGCCAGTAGCAGAGGGTGGCGCTGCAGATTCGATCCGCTGTGTGAGGAGGTTCTTAAAGACTTCTCAGTTAATCTCACGTAAGTTTCTGGCTAGTCTGTTCCTGCGTGATGATACGTCCGCCGCCATATAATAAAGCACCGGGGACATGATCAGATGACAAGATCGTTTTGGTGGTGACGGCTATGTTGTGTCCTAGGCCCTTGGTTATGGCGATGTCAAGAACATCAGGGAGGTCACGTCCATAGATGGTAGGTTCGTTGGGTCCCCAAACTACCGCATCATGGTTCTCGACCACTCGTAGGAGTTTCCTTCCGTGATTGTTGGTGATTCGTGAATTCCAGGCGCCGTGCTTAGCGTTCAGGTCACCCGCAATAAACAGATTGCCGCGCAGACTGAGAAGCGCAGAAGTGTCCCCTTCATGTAGGCGTCCTGGTGGTCGGTATACAGCAACAAACACAAGTCTCCGCCGACATGTCTCGACGGCGACACCGGTTGCTTCTATGGTCTCCATGTGGGGTAATACTATTTGATAGTGCTTAATGGCGTTCCTAACGAAGACCGCGGTACCACCTCCGGCGGTTGGCCGGCCACACCTATAGCAGGAACAGTTGGGGGCAGCAGCTTTGATCCCCTGCTTAAGATGAGTCTCATTCACGAGGCACAAATCAATGCCTTCGTCCCTCAGGAATTCCTTAAATTCGCCCATCTGGCGTCAGAGGCCATTAGCGTTCCATATGCATATGGTTAAGTCTTTAATGGCATTAGCCATGACGTTCTTGGTTACCTTGTTGCATGACAGTTATTGCCATCGTAAAGGCCTCCGCCATCTGACGCGGCAGGTCTTGAATTAATGCAGTCGCCGTCTGCAATAGTGACTGCACCATGTTTAAGAGGATGGAGTCATCATCCTTCCGGGTGTTCTCATCCGGTGGGCGGTTCTTCAATTCTTCATCATCCTCGGAGGTTTTGCCTGGGCGGAAGAGTCTCTCTAGTGATCCCTCCCATTGTCATGAGCACCAACTGATGCTTCTGCGTAGGTTGTACCGGGTCTCAGCTCAGGGTTGGGTAGGCCCTTGTTGGAGGCTGCTGCTCTTCCTCCTCCTTCTTTTTCTGTTGTTGCCTCATCTTAAGAATGGCAACGTAGGAGGTATTGTTTGCCTTCTGTTTGTCATTAAATCTACTGAAATCGGTGCATTTCCGATAGCTTGCCATATGATGACCGCCGCAATTGACACATTTGGGAGAGGTTTCTCCTTTTTTGAGAGCGCATTGACGCGTTGGGTGTTCACCCGCACATTTGACGCATTTGGTGGCACAACACAGTGCTGGGATACGTCTCCTATCCCCTGACAATTGTAGCACTGAGGAGAACCTCGAGTGCTACGTAATTTTTCGATGGTGATCATCATTGAGCATAGAGACGACATTTTGTAAATTGCTCTATTCTCGGTGGTATCCGAGAGGACTACCAGGAACAGTGGTACTTCCTGTCGCGTTTCTGGTGAACACAGACGAACGACTGTCCTCGCCACTATGTCGCGCACTTCCAGTTCTTCTTTGATGAACTCCGTGCAGAAATTGAATGGGAGTCCTCGTAACACGACTTTTAAGTTTTTATCGGCTTCAGTTGGGAATGTGTAGAAAGGTATGCTGTTTTGTGACGTATATCCCAAGACGGCTTGATAGTCGGCCTTAGTTTTGAGGAAGAGCTTGCATAACTCGCGTCCCGCAGGTTTGACGCGGTACTCGTGCTTACAAAGCTTCTTTAGTGTCATTTCGAGGTTTCTATAATCTTCGTCGAAGGACAAGGGGTGCCGGCTTCGACTCCCTAACAGGATTTGTCTGTTCAGCTTCCACTGTTTCCATAACTTCCTCGCCCTCTATGGGGAGATGCAAGAAGGAGTTGCTCGTGCTGGGAGCATTGGCAACATTGGAGCTCAGCTGAGCGGCAGGAGCAGGTCAATGCGGCTTACGCCACTTGTCTGCGTCTTTGGTTGCTTTTCTCCGGTCGGATTTGAGCTGAGGAGTCGGCATTCTGGTTTTGGTCTTCACAGAAATTTTTGCAGCCCGCTTGGACTGTGTGTCATCTTTATCATTTGAAGTGTTTTCTGCAGCACGCTTATGCGAGACGGAAGCCTCTTGCTCGTGTTCCATCACTGTGTAGTCCACTACACATTCCTGTAGTAGGCGTTGAGTCCAAATCTCTACCAAGGCCGGTAGAGGTCGGCATAGGCGCCACTGATGATGTCATGGGAGTGTTGTGCTGGCCCTTTGTTGTCACAGGAAGTTGATTTGGCTGATCTTCTGGTGGGGCGTGAGTTGCTTCTATCTCCACGTAGTAACTGTCGCCACCTTCTCGAGTAACAGTAACAACTGCAGCAGGCTTAGACGTCATTTTCGTTACCGATGTCGCGGACGCGAACGGCACGGAACAGCACGGCGTGGAAGCCGACGATCGCGAACGAGAGGGCGGACGCGGCCCGGCGGTGCTGCCCATGCAGCTCGACGCGTTTTTCGGCGTTGTCGTAAAAACACGATAGAAAGCACTCAACTTCAATCTACGAAATGAATGAACGATACGCGAAATTCGAAGTCACGCACTCGTAATAGTTAATCACTACAATTGATTTCACACAATCAACAATTCAAACACACACATATCAAAATTCGACGTCACAATGCAAATCATACGTGAATCACAATCATTGATGATTCACAAGTATATACTTGACTGTGCGCACATCAACCTCTTTCCATATCCAAGACTCGGACAAAAATCTTGGCGCGAGATTTTTACGAACTGCTGCTGCTGTGAATTTTCGACTGTGAAAATTAACTTATGGTCTTTTCCGTTCCTTGTCCTCTCCCCTCATCCCTTTGTAATTCGAACTAATAAATATTTGATCAATAATCGAGATAAAAACTATCCTATCTTTTACGTTGGACCAAATTACACACAATAATCCAAATTTCATCAAATTTGGATATGTAGTTTCGGAGTTCATCTCGGACAAACATCGTGACGCAATATATATATATATATAAGATAAAAATAGACGTGTTTTACACTATATTTCACTTTTCAGCCACCAATACATACCACAGATCACTGGTGTTTGTGTGAGGAAGTAGCATGGAGTTTCCTATCGTGCACAACGTTGGCCAAATGCCGATAGCTGTGGGGTTGTAGGAGATATGATGATTAAAGTTGGTCAATGCAGGGCGTATTCATATTTAGACCAAACATTTGTGTCTCTTTCCTGCCACAACTACATAGGATAGACCATTGATGTTTGTGTGTGGTAGTAGCAGTGAATCTCCCGTCGTGCACTCTGGAGGTTAAATGTCGGTAGCTGTAGGGGCGTAGGAAATATAGTGGTTGAAAGTGACCAACCTGCGCCACTTTCATATTTCTGCCAAAGACGTATACGTCTTGGTGTATCACTTTTCAGCGAAAACTGTCTAGCGCAGATCGCTGGCGTTTATGTGTGGTAGTAACACAGAGTCGCGTTTCGAACACAACGTTGGCTGAATTGGGAGTGTGGGAGATATGGTGGTTGAAAGTGGCCGATCAAGGATATTTTCGTATTTCCACGAAATACATTTGTCTCCACATATGTCACTTTTCTGCCACAACTACATAGCATAGACCATTGGTGTTTGTGTGTGGTAGTAGTATCACGTCTCCTGTCGTGCACTATGGTTTGTTAGATGTCAGTAGCTATGGGGGTGTGGGAAATATTAGGTTCAAAATGGTCGACCTGCGGCAATTTCATATTTCTGCCAAAGACGCAGGTATCTTGGTGTATCACTTTTCAGCCAAAACTATCTATCGCAGATCACTGGCGTTTGTGTGTGGTAGTAACACAGAATCACCTTTCGATCACAACATCGGCCAAATTTCAGTAACTGTGGTAGTGTGGGAGATATGGTGGTTGAAAGTAGCCGATCAAGGATATTTTCGTATTTCGACCAAAGACATGTGTATCCGTAATTTTTACTTTGCAGCCTGAACTACATAGTGCAGATGACTGGCGTTTGTGTGTGGTAATGGAATCGAGTCTCCCATCGTGCACTATGGTGGTTAGATGTCGGTAGCTGTCAATCCAAATTCTTTACAAACATGAACGAAATTGTGGGTACCAGCTAGTTATTCTAAAAGAACTGAGTCATCAAATGATATGAGTACCCACGAGGTTTTCAGAAAGCCGGCGCCCCTGCTGGCATCCCAGACATGATCTTTGGGGACAAATCTGGGGACCGTACTATCCATATTGTGATCGTAAACCCGTTGCAAGGCTTGTGTTGTGATGGCCAAAGTATATGGATAGGCATTATCCCGTTTTGGATGGTGAACATGAAGGTGTTGCAGCACCCCTTCCACATAGTGGTGGGATGTCATTTTGCCTTCAATAACAAACAATTCATGCTGTTGAAACTGATTTCCCCCATACGATGACACCAGTGGTAGGACCTGTGTGACGTTCTAGAATCACTGCAGGGTAAGCCATTTTTCCACTACGATTGCGAACATGGTTGACGATTATCACTTTGACACAGAAAGAATCAAGAATCTCTCTAAAATGTACGCCATTCATGTGTCGATTTGAGTGCTGCCTTACACCAGCAACAGCTACCCACACAATTCGATGGTCCCCACGTGCTGCTGTTCTAGAGTACTAAAGCCTTCTTTCTTCCACTGTGTAAGTTGCAGGGTGATCTGGACAGGATATCTAATTGGGTTAGTAAACATGGAATGAAGATAAATGCAAAGAAGAGTCAGCTTATTAGATACACAAATAAAAAACAAAAGGTTAATTATGAATATAAGGTGGGGAAAGAATTGCTTGCTGAAGACTTGAAATGCAAATATCTTGGAATTACTTTTGATAACAAACTTAACTGGGCAGGACACATAGGACAGGTGGTAGGAAAAGGTTTCAGAGTTCTGCACTTGTTGGAGAGAGTTATGAGGGGATGTACGAGAGAAGTCAAGGAATTGGGTTACAAAACTTTGGTCAGACCATTGCTCGAATATGGTAGTGTAGTATGGGACCCTCATTTTACGTATCAAATACAGGAGTTGGAGAGGGTGCAAAGAAGGGCTGCTAGATTTGTTTCTGGAAATTATCGCAGAATGCAATCAGTGACGGATATGATAAAGGAGCTGGAATGGGATTCATTGCAAGACAGGAGGAGGATGAGGAGGGTCATGGGAGTGTACAGGGCATATACTGGTGATGAGGCATGGAAAGATATTGCAGTAGGTATGAAAAGTAGTGCATGGAAGGGAAAAGATGACCATGACCACAAGCTGGCACTCGATTTCAGGCACAAGGGTGTAGGAAGATTCTCTTTTTTAGGTAAGGGTGTCAGGGATTGGAATGAGTTACCAAGAGAAACGATGAATAATTTACCAAAAACTTTGAAGGAATTTAAAGAAAAAATTTGTAGAGGGCAAATGTAGGTGGGTGCAGGATAGGGGGAAGATAGCTGTGTAGGGAAATTGCCACCGGAGCCTGTGCTCCATTGCAATTAAATTAAATTAAATTAAATTAAGTATGTATGACATTGCACTACGGCCAATCCGTCGGTAAATTTCACGATATGATGCACACATTCCACACACTCTAATTCTCCGAACTCTCTCACAGTCAGACATTTGGGTGTAGAGGGTTGTCAGTCTTCGCCTTGGCATACTTGGTCAACAAAACAAGTGTCATGTTACGCCACACGTTTCATCACTTATACGCTAAAAAAAGGAGCAATTTTGGATGATAATCTCCCCGTAATTCTCATATACTACATGTAAAACTTTCAGTTTTTAATCATTTAATACTCTTCATATGGAGATACTAGGCGCCAAATTTACTTCATTTATCACAACTCCGTGTGGTAGATGAATTTTTAATTTCCTCCAGCGTATTTAACTAGTCATAAAAAGAAGTTATCTAGATATTGAAGTTCACACTATTACTGCTTTTAATTTTCGTAAGCACAATTTTTGCAATGCTATTCATGAAACTTGAAATACATACGACAATAGTGTGCTCGATGGTACTGCGAGCACTAGACTCACTGGATTAGAGGACTACGGCCCATATACATGAAAATGCGTAAGATAATGTCTCGTAGCAAAAGGTTTCGCTCTAAGCTGTCTCGGTTCAGTTGCAAGGTTGACTAACTCCCGAAAGCTTTCTCCAACTGCTTCGTAAGTTTCGCTGGTGACGGTAATTAGAGAAAGCCATTGCCTCTGAAATTTGTCCCTCCTTCCGCTACCGAAAAAACATAGGCATACGACCAGAATGTTAGAGAATAGTGGTGTAATATAGTAAA
>JARYHS010013630.1:293442628-293501141 GCA_031002005.1 Vandiemenella viatica
TATAACTGAATTTTGAGGTATCTAGGAAAACATTGTCTACAGCTGAGTGACTATTATTCATTATTCTAGTTGGAAAATTAACTACCTGAGTTAAATTGAATGAACTGACTAATGATTCTAACATGACTTTACAGGGTAAGTTATTTAGAAAATCTACATTAAAATCACCACATACGACTATGTTGCCTTCTTTTCTGCTTAAAAATGTTAATAAGAGTTCAAATCAGTTCATAAAAATAGAAAAGTTTCCTAATGGTGCTCTGTATACTGTTACTATTATGAAAATTTCATTATTGAAATTTAGCCGTGTAGTGAGATAGTTCAGAGCCAATTCCCTAGACTGCAGCAGCAGATATCACAGAGATGTCAATAAACTATTTTTTATACAATAAGTAGCTTTTCGGATATTTGTTTCTGTTAAGGAAACAATGGCAAAGTTGCTTAATAAGTCCAACCAACACCACCGGTGTTGTTGGTCCAACAAACCTCAGAATTCCACCACTAGATACCACCACCAGCAAACAGGTACAATCCATTCAACACACGAGGAAAAAATAGACCTCACCATTAAGGAGAAATGAAATAAGTACACTAGCCGTTAATTTTTCTTTTTCGATGCTGCCGTGTGTTGACATGGAATAAACGTTATTTACCCCAGCGGTTTCTGTGATACTCATATGGGACACGTAAAGCAAGTAATCTCAATCTATTTTAGCGTAACGATTAAATGGACCTATAACGCAACTCACCCATATTCGCAAGGACACAAACCAAACAAACCATGCTACCGGTCAGGTTTGCTTCCCAATGAATGCTTTTAACTCTCAGAACTGTTAAGTAATTGTACTACTTGGAGCAAAAGTGAAAAAAAAAAACTTTTTAAGCATGTTACTATTTTATGAACCTGTCTTGTCGATACATATTTTTCATACTGCTGTGTGTTGATATCGAATAAATGTTATCACACTGTATAGTTTTTAATTTAATGCAGCATGTGATAAAAAAAAAAGTAAATGCTTTGAATCTTGTAATTTGCCACAGGAAAAACAACTCTGTAGATTTGTTTACTAATTTTGCTCGCAGTGAATCCACTATGAATTGCAAGAGTGATCATTTAAATACATATGTAACTTACCTATTAATAAAATTGTGAGGCATATTATTCCTATAAAAATGAATGTTTGTATGTTTGTCTTCTATTCGTTTCTATACCATTCATCCTATTATGATGAAACTTTGGTGTGTTATTGTGTGCATGCAGATAAGGTTTACCCTTAATTCTATACAAACCCACATTTATTATTTGATTTCAATGGAACTTTGCACAAATACTAAAAATGAACAGAAAGATACTGTCAATATTTGTTTTTCAGAAACCCAACCCCTCTCCCACTTTCCACCCACATAATTTTTGCCAATGTTTTTTATACACCCAATTTTTATCCAATATTGATGGAACTTTTCATACGTATACTTTAAAACAAACATAAAAATATTCTAAACATTTGATTTGCGAAAACCCAACCCCTCTTCCTTTCCACCCCCTTAAATTTTGTCAATGTTCTTTACACACACCCACAGTTTTTATCCATTATCAACAGAACTTTGCAGAACCAACAGAAAAGTACTGTCTACATTAGGTTTTCAGAAACTCTACCCGTCTCCTCCTTCCTCCTCCCCCCCCTCCCCACCCCTCTTAATTTTTGTATATGTTCTTTATACATACCCACAGATTTCATCTGATTCCAATGGTCCTTTGCATAATTATACTTAAAAAAAAAAAAAAAAAAAAAAAAAAAAAAAAAAACCAGAAAAATACAAGGGCAGATCGGAAAGTAACGCACAATATTTTTTTTCCCCAAATGGTTTAATATGTACCACAACCAAATAAATCACAAATTAACTTACATCTTTGACCTACTTTTCTACATAGTCATTTTCTCAACACATTTCTCCCAACGTGGCACCAGTTTCAATATGCCCTATTCGTAGAAGTCCGTTTGTTGGGAGTGTAATCATCTTCGGACTGCTGATTTCACTTCCGAATCTGTTGCAAAATATTGGCCGGCCAGGAATTTCTCCATGGGACCAAACAGATGAAAGTCAGGCGGTTCCATGTCCGGACTGTGTGGTGCATGCTGGAGAACCTCCCACCCAAAATTGGCAAGTTTCTCACGAACAGGAGCAGCAACATGGGGAGGTGCATTGTAATGAAGTTTTACACCATTAGCATTAATGTTACGGTGTTTGTCAAGAAGGGCACAACGCAACTTAACCAACGTTTTCATGTAGGCTGCAGCATTCACAGTGGTTCTGTGTTCAGCAAAGTCCACGAATAACACACTAAACATGTCTAAGAATACTGTCACAACCACTTTCTTAGCTGATTGAGTCACTTTGAATTTTTTTCCTACTGTCAAACCAGCATGTTTCCACTTCATAGAGGCCTGCTTGGTGTAGTGGTACACCCACGACTTATCACCAGTGACAATTCTTTTCAGAAAGTCATGCCCTTCTGTGGCGTAACATGTTAAGTGATGCAAGCTTGTCATCATTCGCTGGCCCTTCTGGTTGTCTGTCAGGTTCTTAGGCACTCAGCGAGCACTAGCTTTATAGAATTTCAATGTGTCATGAACAATGTCGTACACTGCACCATAGGAAATGTTGAACTTCTGCGATAAGGTTTGCAGGTGCACACACTGATCTTTCAAGATTGCTGCCTCAATGGCGTGGACATTCTGCGGAATTAAAACTGTTACTGGCCACCCGGAGCATGGCGAATCAGTAAGGTTCACGCAGCCCTCTTGGAACAATGCACACCACCTGGAGACATTGCTAAGGTCCAGACAGTCGTTCCCATGCACACCACACATGTTCCTGTGAATTTCACTCGGTGAATGCCCTTTGGCCGCAAATATCGAACTACACTTCGCATCTCTTCACATATGGACGACAGTAACATGCGTGCCATGTTTGTTTCATAGTTCACGCTTCTCTTGCTACAGCTAAACATGAAAACAAAATACCCTCTACAGTGCAAACTTCAACCTATACTGTCATGAAATTTCAACATTCCAGCTGCAATACCAGGGGAGAAAAAAAATCACTATGCGTTACTTTCCAATCTGCCTTCCTACTATCTACATTTGGTTTGCAAAAACCCAAATCCTCTCCCTCTTTCTACCCCCTAATTTTTGTCAATGTTCCTTCCACATACCCACAGTTCCACCCTATTAATTTTTGTCAATGCTCGTTATACAAAGCTACAGTTTAAATCCAATTCTGAACTTTCATATTCACCTACCAAGCAACGCTGGGTACTCTGCATTTGCAGAAGACTGAAAATATCGTACAACCCAAAGTACCATAGTAAAATTTTTAAATTTTAATTTAATGGATAAAAATCATTGCCTTTCAGTTATTTTGTACATGTTAATATGTCTGTTTTCTATATGTATACTCACTTAAGAAATAAAAATAGGAATTGCAACGCATGCCAGGCAAAGCTAGTAATTTATATTTTAATGGGGAAGGTAGAAAAGACATCCACAATATCCAAACGGATAATAACAGCACAACACTAGCCATGAATCATAGTTGGTCGATTGAATATTGTAATTCATAATGTAGATATTCGTCAAATTATTAATTACATAAGCGGTGATATCAATATGACTGATGCATTAATTAAGGAGGAAAGAAATGATTCTGATCAACAAATAGAGTGTTAATTAGCCTATTTTAAGTTTTTATTTTATTATATCATTGTGTAAATGTTTGTGTGGACACTTAGCAGTATAATTACAGCATTCTGCTATCATTTTGTTTGTTACATAATTACGTAGTTTTTCTCGGCGTTGCAAATATAAATAATTTTCTCGGGTGACTAGCCGAGTTATATGAATGTTATAGTTACACGATATTTCGGCGCACTGAATCATCGACGCCAGAAGACGCCAGAAGATGGCGTCGATGATTCAGTGCGCCGAAATATCGTGTAACTATAACATTCATATAACTCGGCTAGTCACCCGAGAAAATTATTTATATTTGCAACGCCGAGAAAAACTACGTAATTATGTAACAAACAAAATGATAGCAGAATGCTGTAATTATACTGCTAAGTGTCCACACAAACATTTACACAATGATATAATAAAATAAAAACTTAAAATAGGCCAGAAGATGGCGTCGATGATTCAGTGCGCCGAAATATCGTGTAACTATAACATTCATATAACTAGGCTAGTCACCCGAGAAAATTATTTATATTTTGTTTGTTCATTATTTTTGCTAATAGCATCAATAATTTTAATTTCATGTAAATCGTTAAATGAGGACATTACAATATTATTAGTCAGTGCCTGGAAATATGGATAAATTTACAATATAATACTCCAGATGTGGACACACAACAATTTTATGTTATTTCTTGTACAGATACATGATAATTCTTGAAAAAGCAGTCAAATTGCAGTCCAGAATTAGATTTTCCAACCACACTGATTTTGTGTGCTGATCACTTTTAATGTTGATTTGCACTGTTACACCAAGATACTAAAGGATTCAAAATTGCTATGAATTGAACAGCTAACTTTTTACTGGGAGATGAATGGTATATTTTTATTCATATATTCATTACATTGCACTTACTGCAGTTTAATTTAGGCTGTCATTTATCACATTATATTCTACATCTACACTCTGCAATTCACAAAATTTTGAAGTGATGCTGCAATCATGTTGATTTCTAAACAATCAGTGGACTCCTTTACTTTCATACAGGTAACTGAACCAACAATCTTAAACAGCTATTGACATTGTCTCAAAAGCTGTTTAAAAATATCAGGAATATAAGTGGTACTATTACATGGTACTATTACACTTCTCTGCAGAATGTCAGAATCAGCTTCTATAGAAGTAAAATTTTCTCTCCCTATGATGACATATCACAACCATCAAGTTAAGAAAATAAATATTCATTCACAAAACTGTTGCAATATATTGTATTTTTGGCTCTTTGTTAAAGCATCAGCTTACAATTTCCATCACATCACAAGAGAACAGAATAAGCTGTGTCTCATATGATATATTCTTCCAAAATGTGTTTTGGTTTGGTGCTATTAATTTATATCCCTCAAAGAATTTCTTAATATTTGAGAATATAATATGTTCAAAAATTCAACTACTAACAGATGTCAAAGATGTTGGCTAGTAATTAGCAAGGTCTCTTCGATATTCTCTTGAAGATGATAGTAACATGCAAGATTTTCCAGTCAGGATATACTTTTTTCTAATCTACTAATTTACCATTTGTAGCCAAAAAATGTTCAAATCTGTTGTATATTCTGGAAAAACTTGTAACAAGATCTGGTGCTTTTCCTCCCATTCCAGAATTTCCAGTTGGTTTATGATACCTGCAGAGTCTATTTCTAGTGACTCAATTTTTTAACTGTACATAACATGAGAAAAAAAAAAAAAAAAAAAAAGCTTGCAAGGAATTTGCACTGTTTCTTAAGTGAAAGAATTTTTAAATTTTGTATCAATGATGTCCTTGTCACAGCTTTCACTAATCTCATCCATTTTCTGTCAATTTGAGATACTGATGGAATTTCCATGGATGACCAAATTTCTTTGAGTTGTCTCTGGAAAGTGAAATGTGATGGTAATCACTAATTGCGTGCCATATCAGATTTTTCATCTAGTAACTTTTTAAACTAAAACATAAAACTAGCAAACTGCTGAACCAGTGAATCTATGACAGATACATCAAGCACTGTCTGTTGATAAATAAGCAACACGTCTAATAGGCTATTAAGTGCTCCTACCTATTTCCACAGGAAATACTCAGAGATTATACAATACCACCCAACCATAGACAAATTTAATGCAGATGATAGTTACTGCTGTTATCAGATACTTAACAACAACTGTCACAAGCACTAACTAATCACTACAAATAATCTAAGATTAAATAAGAAGAAACTAAGGCACCACAGATGAATTTAAAGCTGAATACAATTACTGTACTTGGTGGCTACTTGACCACAAGTGTCATTTTGTTCCCTACTGCAATATTTCAGAAACTTTGACATAGTGAATGTTTCTAAATATGGTTTAAAATTTACTTTCCTTTGTCATACAATTTACTCATTTGAAGTTTGCTGTTGAATAATTAAATAACTATATTGGGGTCCATTACTTCTGGATCCAAGCAAAACTATTCAAATGATTCATAGTAGGGAAAGTTTTTAATTGCAAAACTGAACAAATAAACAAAAATTCATTTAAAAAATGGAAACTGAATGAAGAGATGAGTCTTTTAACTTTGTTTGAATGCGTTAAATACCTGAAACTGAAGAAATAGAGTTAAATTTTGTTTATTATTTATGTGTAGTGTGATAAAAGTTTAAAACACAGGGTTAAATGCAGGTTTTCATATTAATAGAACACATGCTGATAAGGCACATTATCTTATTAGATTTTGATGTTTTGAAGGTATTACGAAGTATGTTCCTAAGAGATGAGGATGAGGGAAAAAATTTTCAATTTTTTTGCCTGATCGTCTTGATCTTCAGGACTTTCTCTCTAGCTTAATGACTTCTAACCAATTAAGAAGTGTGTTACAACACTGATAAGATGAAGTGTCCCATCATGTAACTGCTTTGTACTGAGACTTTGTGTGTTTGAAAAATATGGTTTTAGAAGCGAAAAAAAGGCAGTTAAAATGGAACATTCCATGACTATTATGAGAAAAACTGGTTACTATACTATTGGTTTCAAATAGAGATGAAACAGATATCCGGCAACTATCAGGTCAATATTTACTATCTGGCCGGATACCAGATAGTAAGTCAATATCCGGCGGATATCCGGCAAGTATCGGATTCTCAATAAATTACAAAAATTTCATAAAATTTTCTTTATATTTACAAATGTTAAGTATATAACAAGCCTAAACACAAATAAGAACACTAAGTCTTCAAACCAAAATACCGTTTATTATTTTTTTAACATAAAAAATTAGTTCTTGTATTGAACGGACACCAATTTCTCTGCAATAAGAGGTAATAATCAGTTTTACTTGCCTTAGTAAACAAGGCCAAGTTCAAAGAAAAGTCTTTCGCTATATAAACTACTGCAAGGCGCTGAAGAATAAATGTTATCAAATTTTGTCAAACTCAGACGCTTTGTGGCATTAGCTGACCACTAAATATATGGGTCATGCTTCCCACTGATTCGAGATAACTTTAAATGAAATTCAACAAACCCCAAATAGCTTGTCTTGAATCTAGGCTCTAGGAAGGTCGCAGTCAAGTACTTCGAATCTTCATTTAAGGAGCCAAAATGACTTTTAATTCAGTTTTCAAAAAGGTTCTTATGTATGGCAAGTCAGGAGATCTCAGTGCTTTATCATTGTTATATAAATATTTTTTAGTGTAGAAAATTGTGATATTACTTCAGAATTGCAGTAGAAACCAGAACTCGTTATTTTTGTTATTTCTTCAAAGAGCTTCAATAACCACTGTTGGTGCGTCAAATTATTGTGTATTTCGCAATCAACCACATATAGCTATATAGCCCTCTTTTTGTTCCAACAGGTACTCTACCACATAAAAGGTAGAATTCATTTTATCTCGTGCTAATAACTGGCATCATGTGATGGTCGAGTAAATTTTTCTTTTTGAATCACCAGCAATTTTTCTTGAACTAAGCCAGAACGATTAAAGTGCGTAGCGAGACATCTACCGCTAACCGTCACACATGCCACTTCAGGCTGGATATTCAATGGCTGAGTTAAAATTCTCTGAAGCAAATTGGATGAAACAGCTTGCAGAAGCATACTCAGCCACGTGTATACCCTTCACCATGTTGGCGCCAGTATGAAGAATGAGTATTTTCTTTTGGTCAATAGCTCAAAGTGATACTATTAACCTTCCTTGCTATGTTTTCTCCAGGATTTGAAGCAGGGAAATGCTTAATAACAAAAATTCCATGTTCTAGTTTGACTTCAGAAGATACCCATGACCTGTGAAATTCAGGAAATTGCTGTGTAAACAGTTCTAGAAGTCACAAAAACAGCGATAACACCAGCAATGTTTGTTTTATTTTCTCATAAATTCTGTCGTAGAAGTCAGGTACAATTTTTTTGGAAATGTGTCTAAGACTTGGTATTTATAACGGGGTAAAGCTTATTCTAGGGGGCTTGAAAATCCATTTCTTTCTATACTGGATAACAGCTCGTTGTCTAGTTCAATAACTTAATGATATATATATTGCTTTTGCGTTGTTTCAATTTCAGATAGTCAATTGCAAACTTGTACCAGTGATGGCTACAGGCAAAATAGGCACCATAACTGCTGTAGCTTTCCTCATTTCATGAATGTTTACCAGATGTTTCATTTTCAAATGGCCTGTCTTGGCAGAGGAATCTGGTAGAGGACAGAAAAAAATATGTTATTGTGTTTTCTTTAAGACCACAAAGAGAAAAAGGAAATGATTTAAACTTTGCATCAAAACGTGCCTCATGAAAAGTAATTCGAAATTGAAAACATACTGTCATTATTTATATCAAAATATTCCAAAATAGGCGATCCTTTCTTTACTGAGGGCATTTTTATTTTTTCCTAACGTCAAATAACAACCTTCAATTGGATATTCAGTTGCCGAATATACGGCTTATAGGGTAGCCGGATAACCGATATCTGGCCAAACAACTATCTGTTTCATCTCTAGTTTCAAACACCCCTCGTGTGAATCATGTGCTGTATGGCAGTCAACAGAGTTCTTCAAAATTTTGTTTCTTTATTCATTCTGTTATAATAGTCAATTTTTAAACACAGTGACAACACTCTGTTGTTTTTGTTGTTTTTGTGGCTTTAGGGCGCGTCGACAGCGAGGTCATTAGCGCCCTAACAATGACCAGCTAATACTTTTGCTAAAAGAATATTAAAATACCATCTGCATGGTCGACTGTAAAAGGGTCGGCCATACGGACAGCAAATAAAATAATTAAAAAAAAAAAAAAACATGGCTTTATAAGGGCCACTAGGACCTGATAACAATAAACCACCTGGATGGCTGAAAAGTTGCCAAACCGGTTCACAAAATAATTAAAAACACTACATGTCTCACTGGCTGTATAGGGGTCAGCGAGACAGAAATTATAAAGATATTAAAATTATAAAAATAAAAACAGTGCAATTGGATGTGTGGCTGTAAAGAGGCCACCCATACATCATAAAACTAGGCCAATCTGCCTAAAATTATAGGCAATAGACTGGCTAATACACAAAATTTCAAAACAATGGCCACATTGCTGATCTTGTAGTTAAAAATAAGAGACAGATCGTTGGCCAGGCCAATAGCGCCCTAATAATTACCAGCTATTACTGTGGCTTATGAAAGTACTAAAATACTGCCTGCATGGTCGACTGTACAGGGGTCGGCCATACAGACAGCAAATAAAATATGTCATAAAATCAGACGTGGCTTTAAAGCGACCACAATGACTTAAAATCGTACAACACCTGTGAGGCTGTAAAGGGTCCAAACAGGTTCAAAAGAGGATAAAAAACACTACATGTCTTGCTGGCTGTGTATTGCCCAGACAGACAAGAATAATAACAATACAAAAAATAAAGACCATGCATATGGATTGGGTGGCTGTAAAGGGGCCACCCATCAGTCTTAAAATTAGACCGATCTGCCTAAAATTGGTTTCACCTGCCTCGGTTCGGGTGGGTCGTTGGTCATTGCCCGCTGAGGAACGGGATCAGGCTCATCCACCAGCATTGCAGTTTCCTCTGGTTCTGAAGAGTCTGACGTCTCCGACTCAGCGTCCTCCTCGACTACCTCCTTGCCCTTCTTCTTCCTCGACCTCTTTCCCTTTTTTTCCCTTTTACCAGGTGTTCTGGGAGGGGATGAAGACGGAGATTTAACGAACTGAGTCGGGTCCGTCAGCCTAAACCTCGGACCCCGTGTTTTCAAGTCGCCTTCAGTAAAGTTGGTAGCAGATGGTAGTGCTACTGCTTTCACGGCACGTGGTGGTATTGGAGGTGCTGGTAATTTCACTGCTACTGCTGGTGGGTCCTGTTTCACTGCTGCTGGTGTGATCGAGGTCGCAGACGTGTTGCTACCAACGTCCGCGGTCTTAGGAGTTATGACCTTAGCGGGTTTTGCACCGCATTTACACTGACACGAGCACGTAGTGCTCGTGCCCATGTCTGCAACGAACGTCTGGGTAGCAACACTCTGCTTCCTGACGGGAGCTGAAGCCATCTTAGCAAAACTAGTTGTAAATACTGGGGCGGCAAGTAACTTAGCCTTCTTCTTAGCTTCCCCGTAAGGAATCCGCTCTCTGGTCTTCAGCTCCTGTATCTTGCGTTCGTCAAGATACACTTGACACTCCCTGCTCCAGGCGGGGTGCGAACCGGAGCAGTTGACACAAGCCTGTGGAAGCGTACAACTGACACCCGGCTCATGTGCGCCCTTCCCGCAGTTTCCACAGGTGGGGTTGCCCTTACATGACGCCGTCGTATGTCCGAACCGCTGACACTGGAAACAGCGCATCGGGTCCGGAACATACGGACGGACGTTCAAATTAATGTACCCTGCTTTGATGTTTTTTGGCAGTTCTGGAGTGTCAAACGTCAGGACGAAGGTGGCAGTCTTTTCAAGATTGCCATTTACCCTTCGTGTGATCTGACGTACCTCGATCACTTTTTGAGATTTCCATTCGGTAAGAAGCTCGTCTGTAGCCAGGTCCATAATATCCCGGCATGTGATAACACCTTTGCTACTGTTTAAGGACTTATGGAGTTCGCATTTTACAGCGAACTCCCCGAGCTTCTTACAATTCAGCAGTTGAGTAGCTTGCTTACTGCTGACTGTTTCCAGCAGCAGTGTCCCGTTCCTCAATTTTTTAACATTGTTAAGGGTACCAAAAAGACCCTCTAGACCCTTTGAGATGTAGAAGGGAGACACTTTTTCAAAGGTTCCTTCAACTTTTTCCATAATTACAAAAGCGTTCTGTACTGAACAAACTTTTCTGTTACTGTCACTGTCAGATGCGGGGGGGCTATCAACCCTCACCCGTTTCTTTGAACTGGGTGTATTTATATTAGCCTGCGGCACACCCGTACCGCAGGTTGGTTTGGTATTCTTGTGAGTCTTAATTTTGGTCCCACGAGTATTACCAACTTAAAACGAAATGCTAATACAACAGGGGTGCGCAGGTGCCCCTGAGGTTGCACGCTAGTAAGTGATCTGCCTCTCACACATGCACCTCCTCGGCACGTGTCTGACCTTGAGGTTAAGGGGTTTTTTATAGAGGTTTTTTCCGTCCTCACAATCCGGGCGATGAAGCCAAGATCCCCGTTCTCCAAGGCACACAACGTTCCACCGTCACGCCCTACGGTGGTCGTTGAAGCATGGTAGGAGTTTACGGTGTGGGAAACTTGCGGCGCTCACAAGTTTCCAGCTCGGGCACCGCGGGTTCGCCAAACCCGTACCTGGCACTTGCGTACCAGGCCCCTGCGGGGGACAACACTCAAAAGCCCTTGAAAACTAATAATTGTCAAAACAACACACTATTGTGAATTATAAAAGCTTGTAACTTGCTACGTAATCTTTCACTTCCTAATACTAAAAACTGAACAAATTGACACAGAACATTACTGATGCCTGAGAGTAGTAGTGCCTATATATACAAGCTGAAAGCAAGAAATATTCTTGCAAGTTTAATGCAATTTATTTTTATTTTAAATTTACTTTGAAATGAAAATGTCTTATTTAATTTGGAATGTTTTATAGTTCATGATTTAATTTTCTGCTCTATTAAAAATTACACTGTGTTAACAAAACTTGTACCCTTATTAATGTAAATGCATGTCATCATTTGCAAAACTTGTGCAAGATATTATTTAATTTAATTGCAATGGAGCACATGCTCCAGTGGAAATTTCTCTACACACCCATTTTCCCCCCTTTCCTGTATCCATCTACTTTTGCCCTCTACAAATTCCAACTTAAAATTGATTCACCATTTTTGGAAAATCATTCATCAATTCTCTTGGTAACTTATTTCAATCCTTGACCGCCTTATGTATGATAGAAAATCTTCCCAAACCGTTGTGCCTGAAAATGAAAGCCAGCTTGTGTTCATGATGATCTCTTCCCTTCCATGCATTCATTTTCATTCTTATACTAATATTCTTCAGATCAGATGTCTGGAAGTAAAGTTAGCAACTGCACATAACAGTAAACCATTCCAAGACACAAAGGAAGATAATTATCTGTTGCCTTACAAAAAAGTATTATTTCAGAAAGTATATTTCTTAAAGAAAATATACACATATATATATATATATATTCACACATACACACAGGCATATAATCAATTGCTAGAAAGTTAAATGTTCAAAAGTTCTAAAACAATACATATTTGAAATAAAAAGTAGTTGCACCTTATATTTCTGATTACAGAGGTGCTGGAGTAGGAACACTCATAAGAGGAGATTCAAAAGGATCAATGGCAACAGGCAGAGGTGGTGGTTCTTGTTGGCTGCCAATTTTTTTTTGAAGTGATTTATATAACAGGTGCACAGACTCGGTGTGCTGTAACAAAAGAAGAGTAACATTAATTTGTGAGAATTAGGTACTATCTTAGATATATGACAAACTTACATTCATAATCATTTTATATCAACTACTAGCATTTGCCCACCACTTTGCACGTGTGGTCCTTGGTGTGTGTAGAAATGCTTTTTGTTTTCTGGTACACATAATTTGGTAGCAGAAAACTAAAAATAAGACCTATATAAACATTTCCTAATTATATATATATATAAAATCCTTGATGATGGTCAATTCAGGTTATGAAACTTTCATAGTGAAGTACAGACAAGTAGAAACAACAATAACCACCCAGAAATAAAGATTTTTGCAAGAATTAAAAGCAGAATTATGCCAAAAAACTTGGTTGAAATGCAGCATTGGCCAGAATGAAAACTTACACTGCTTATTATTGTAATTGGCTTTGTTGTAAGAGGTTGGCTGTCACATAAAATGTATCAGGTTATTAACATTATAGACATTTCAACACTTAATCCATGGTGCAACATGTAAGCTATTGTCTTTCAATGCTGTACATTAAAAAAACATTTGTGTGACAATAATTCTCCCTTACATGTCACATGGATATGGCATGCAGTTTCTCCATGAAGAATGAATCCTGAGAAACAGATAGAAGGAACATTAACAGGTAATAATACATATTTCTTGCATAACAACCTGTACAGAAGTGCCCATATTTCGAATTATTTTACTTGTTCAGTATAAATTTGATGGTTATTATGTACAAATATTTTTAAATGAAATTGCCCAAGGCGCGTATGTACAAGAAATCATACAGAAAGGAGAATTCCATCCTAGGTGGTTCGCATGAGGGTACCACCATCAGAATTTGTATGAATAAGGTTAAGTTTTACATTGTCTGGGCTGCATACACACAAGACAAATTCAGATTATAGTGCCAATTATACATGAATAAGATTGTGCTCCACTAAATAGTGTCAATAAAAGTTAATACAGTGTATCAATGGCTCATACGCAATTTAAAGAAAAGTTGCTTCATATAATGTCTATTTTGTGTTGCTACCAAAATAAAATTTTAATTACTGGGTGTAAACATATCAACATTAAGCACAAGGATGTTTACTATAAATTAAGTTATGCTTTTTGAAGTTCATATATAAAGCACTGTTTGGTTCCATTAATTTCCACTTTCTGTATTACACAAACTGGAGAATAAAATAACTCCAAAACATTCAAATTAATGGAATGTGTGAATCAAATGTAATAAGTGTGAATAATATAGGGCTAATCAAAATGATTGCAGCAATTTCACAATTTTTCTTTTGGCTGTCCTATTGTAGGTATGATGATTATTATTATAAGACAAGTGACTCTCCAAGTTTCGATTGCACTAAATGCGAGCTTACCGCGGTGACCGCTAGAGAGCAAGATGGCTGAAACTGAGAAAGTGTACGTTGTTCTGGAAATTCATTTGACTCAGTCTGTGGTAACTGTTCAGCAACACTTTAGAACAAAGTTCGGCAATGATCCCCCGCATCCTAACACCATTCGGTGTTGGTATCAACAGTTTAAATCACAGGATGCCTTTGTAAAGGTAAAACAATGGGTTGCCCTACTGTGTCTAAAGAAACCGTGGAACGTGTGCGCCCCAGTTACATTCGTAGCCCACAGAAGTCTACTCCTCAAGCGAGCCGGGAATTGGGTATTCCACAGAAGACTGTTTGGACAATCCTACGGAAGTGAATGTGTATGAAGCCTTACAGATTACAGTTGCTACATGCACTGTCGCACAACGATGAAGTGCAACGTTTTCAATTCTGTGCCCAGTGTCTAGAACAAGACAAAATATTCAAAGAAAAACTTGTGTTTAGTGATGAGGCCACTTTTCATGTGAGTGAAAAAGTGAACAGGCACAATGTGCACATTTGGGGGACCAAAAAGCCCCATGCTTATGGCACTATCAGACCAGTTGCTCAGTCATTAATAAACTTGCCTATTAAAATCAGGGTACTGGATTCAAATCACAGGGCAACAAGGAATTTTTATGGGTGTTGGCTTCTTTATATGAGACACACCAGGTTTGTTGATGGTCTAGATTCCACATAAATCAGAATGTATCATGCATGATTATTTGATTTTCATCCCCCTTCACATAATTGATTAAATCTTTAATTTCATCATACATTTTCTCCATTTCTTCATAATCTCCCTGTGACATTGGCATAGAAACTTGAAATAATGTGCTTAGGAGCAGGCCTAGTTTCTGCCCTCATTAAGATAGTCCTGTCGCTAAAATGTTCATAATAACTCACCCATTTCCAAACTCCTGAGTTAAGTACAAATACCAAAGGTATCCCCACTAACGGCTAGTGTGTTAATCCAACCGTGTTCCCCAGACCAGAAATCCTGTGCACCCTTCAACTTAATTCCACTAATATCAACAACACCTAACTTAAGTCTCTCCATCTCCTTTTTTATCTTATAATCTACCTACCCTGATCAGACTTCCAACATTCCATGTTTTGACTCTTAGAATGTTTCAACCCATTCTGATGACTTCTCTCTGAGTAGTCCCATCCTGGAGATCTGATTGAGGACTCTTTTATCTCCAGAATATTTTTCTCAGGAAGAAACCCTAATTTTATATGTACTTTGAGATGATTACATGGTCTCAGAATAACCTTTGGGTCTTTAATGTAGTGGCTTCCTGTCGCATTCTGCATCCCCATGCCATTTATCATTTTTGATTCATCCACCTTTAGAGGTTACTAGCTGAGGCCCATGCCTTCGTTCATGTTTGTAAAGAATTTTGATTGACAGCTACCGACAAGTGCACAATGGGATACTCGAGGCTAAGACCACACACTAACATCAGTGACCTGCACTGAGTATTTATGGCTCCAAAGTGATATCTGGGGACACACATCTTTGGTCGCATAACGGATAATCCGTCGAAATATGAAAATGTCATCCGTCGACCAATTTCAGCCATCATATTTCCCACACCCCCATAGCAATCGACATGATATCACCGTGGTGCACTTGGGGAGACTTGAGGTTAATGCCACACACAATCAACAGAGGACTAAGCTAGGTATTTTAGCCTGTGTAGTGAAATATAGGGATGCATGTCTATTTTTATAATAGGTCCACCACTTTCAATAACCATGTCTGCCACACCCCTATAGCTACCGACAAGCAATCACAATAGTGCACAATGGTAGACTACAGGCTACTACCACACATAAACGCCAGTGGTCTGTGCTAGGTGATTCTGGCTGCAATGTGAAATATAGGGACACACACATCTTTGGTAGAAATAGGAACATGCCCTACGTCAACCACTTTCAACCACCATATCTCCCACACCATCATAGCTACAGACATCTAACCACTATAGTGCATGATGGGAGGCTTGATGCTACTATCACACACAAACACCAATGGTCTGCGCTATATAGTTGTGGCAGCGAAGTGAAATATACGGACACATATGTCTTTGGTCGAGATACAAAAATATCGTAATCAACCACTTTCAACCACCATATCTCCCACAACTCCACAGTTACTGAAATTTGGCCAGCATTGCGCAAGATCGGTGAATGTATGCTACTACCATGCACAAACACCATTTATCTGCACAAGATAGATTTGGCTAAAAAGTGAGACATCTCTGGTTGAAATATGAAAGTGCCCCCTGTCGAACACCATCAACCAACATATCTCCCACACCCCCATAGCTACCAACATCTAATCACTATAGTGCACGATGGGAGACTTGATGCTACTATCACACACAAACCCCAGTGATCACATCTTTGGTCGAAATACAAAAATGTCCATGATTGACAACATTCAACCACTATATCTCCCACACCCCCACAGCTACCGAAATTCGATCAACGTTGTGCACGATCAGTGAATGCATGCTACTACCTCATACAAACACCAGTGATCTGAGCTGGATATTTTTGGTTAAAAAGTGAGACATAGGGATACATACGCCTTTTGTCGAAATATGAAAGTGCCCCAGGTCGACCACTTTCAACAACCATATCTCCAACTACCCCATAGCTACTGACATGCAACCACCATAGTACAAAATGGGAGATTCAATGCTAATACCACACACAAACACCAATGGTCTATACTATGTAATTGTGGCAGGAAAGAGAAGTATAGGGACACACAAGTCTATGATCGAAATATGAAAAAGCTCTACATCAACCACCTTTAATCACCGTATCTCCCAGACTCCCATAGCTAACGGCATTCGGCCAATGTTGTACACAATAGGAAACTTCATGCTACTACCACATACAAACACCAGTGATCTGTGCTACGTAGTGGCAGCTGAAAAATAAAATGTAGGGAAACACATGTAAGACTAGCTGTTACCCACGACTTTGTATGCCTGGATTTAGAACTTGATTGCTAGAATTGGATACACAAAGCTGAAAGTTACCTAAGATATGTCGGCATAATATGACGGGAACGCTATTGATATACCATTCTACTATTGAACTTGTCTCATTTATTCATATCGGAAAAAAGTATCCTATTTCATTCCTAATGAAACTAAGTATTTCGGTATATCAGTATACACATATAGTCGTCAAAACGTAAAAAAAAGACGTAACTTACTTTCACATATATAACATATACGCAAAAACTGTCTGTGGAACCAGTATACCCTGAATGAAGTAAACGCTTAAAACACTATTCTATTGCCAAAGATTTGCCAGAACATGGTATCCTTGCTACAAAATCCTAGGTTTGGCTCAAACTATGAAAAACAATTCATAAAAATTTTTGCTCCCAGTGGGGATTGAACCCAAAGCCACAAGGGAGTTTCCTTAAGAAGCAAGCACGTTACCACTGCGCTACCCCATCATTACTCTCTAATGTTACGAATTACAAAGACAGATAGATATTATGCGTTTGTCTTTCACAGTTCAGATAGTTTTCATAATTTAATGAAAATATGTTCTTATCTATACAGAATATGGTATCCCATGTCCATCCTAATGTCAAATAGCATCTCCTTGTCAAAAAAATTTCATTATGATTGGAGTAGCCGTTTGGCCCAAGAAACGTAACAGACAGAGTTACTTTTGCGTTTATAATATTAGTATAGATTTCCAACCCCAAAAGGAAGAGCGTGCCCTGGACCATTTCCCAAATTTCTGCTCTCATTTCAGGAGGAGGCCAGTGGCAAGAAGTTGGTGACACTTTATCTGAGAATCATTCAGACCCCAGAGCCTCATCCGTGCAAGTGATGTACACCACTTGAAGGAGAGGTTCACATTGGGTTGGAAGAGGTTAATGTAGTATCTCCCAAACCCTTATCTCCCATTGTAAATTAAATTCCACAATTTAATTATCCTTATTGTTCATTTTTGGTATAGCAGTTTGACTAATAAACTATATTTTAGAAAAATGAACACAAAAATAACCAAAGTCAAATAATCCAACGGGTCCTTATCGTTGTTGTAGCATCTTTGCATTAGTAGTTGTAGTCCCATTGGTGAGAATCTCTTAAAGGAGTGTTTATATGAAATACAGTCAAATCTCTTTATTTGCGGATAAAATAATTGCGACAACTTTCGGTATTCGCGGTTTCAGTATTCGCGGATAGAATAATTGTGACAATTTTCTGTATTTGCCGCTTGAAATTTTTATTATTCGCGGATCCATTCAGTACATTCAGCAAATTTGGTATCCTTTACTAACGTGTCGGCATGGTTTGAGTATTGCTGGCAAGTGACAAAAGTCTCTCTATCTAACCGAAACGACTAAAAAAACAAATCTTATTGCCACTGAATCTGTCAATACTTTATTGCAATAATTCTGAGTAAATAACACTTAAATGATGCCTAACTCTTCCACAGCCGTCTTTGTTCATGATTAATATTTTTCGGGTTATGCAACTTTTTTTTTTTTTTTTTTTAAATTTTATTTAAATATCCGAGCTTTCGGCTGGTATCCTACAGCCTTCTTCAGAGATACTGTTCTTGTCTCTTCTGCTTTGTTGGCAATTTATGGTGTTAGCAAATGCAAAGAAAAATTAGTTCCTACGTGTAAAAAAAGTTGTGTTCCTGCTTAGAGTAAAAATAGAAATGTTTGACCATGCCTTGGTGACTCGTATGCATCCATATCACGTTCTTTCAATGTTAATGAATCAACTGTACGATTCATCAAGAAATCTGAAGACTATGGAATTCTATAGCTTCAACCTCGGCAAAAATTGTTCATGAACCAGCAATTGAAAAAGCAGAAGCTGCGTTATCATTATGGTTTGAAACTGGTTCTGGAATTGTTTGGTTCGTGAAGTTGAAAATTAATTTGGACTTTAAGGCCATTTAAGTTTTGGACATTGCACCAGGTCACCCTCGTTAGCTTGAAAATATGCATCCAAATGTAATGGTGATATTCTTGCCTCCTAACACGACAGCTTTACTTCAGCCTATGGACCAAGGAATAATCCAGGCCTTTAAGCTCTATTACATTAGACAAACCTTAAAAATCATACTGGTCACCATTAAATGCAATCCTGATATGAATGTTATGCAATGCTGGAAAAATTTTGACATAGCAAAATGCATTGCGAGAACTGAAGCCATATACGTTGGAATCGTGCTGGAAGAAACTGTTGCCTGATCTCACTGTCGGAAATGATGGAGAATCCATGCAAATTCAAACTTAAACTGCAAACATTGCTCAAGTTGTGAATGGAACAGGACGACATGGTTTTGAACAGATTTAATCAAGTGACATTCAAATTACTGTATTTACAACCATTTGATGGCTCACACCATCAAATAGCTTGATGAGTATTACTCAATGAACTTGTCCCTTTTTTCCAAAATAGCTTGAAAGTAGCCCACTAACCAATATTCATATGAATAATCGTTCCTCAACTCACTTTTATAATCTATGAACCCATTTTCCCCAGAAAGTCCTTACATCACTGCACATCAAGATTTCCATTTACTTACTTACCAGTGAAGTCAAACTAATTAACCTGGAATTTTTAACTCTGATCGTCTCCCCTCCAATATGAACTGGTATTGCTGATGGGATAAAAATAAGTGATCAAAGGGATACTGATTCTAGATGCATGATGGGAAAAAATGCAAATGCTAAAGAAATAGATGAAATAATAATGGATAAGGGTTCAACTGGAGAGACAAATGTTAGTGCTGAAAATATCACAAAGCCAAAAATAAGAGTGTTATTGGTGAACTGTAGATGTACAATGAACAAAGTAATAGACTTTGCAAACTTAATAGAGATACATGAACCACAAGTGATTATAGGGGTCTTGGTTTAAAGAAGGAGTATTATACAAGGAGGTTTTACCCAATGGTTACAGAGTGTGCCACAGAGATAGAGGAGCAATTGTGGAGCAGAATTCATTCTTGTTAGCAAAGATTAGTACAGTTCTCTAGTGTTCATAGATCATGACCATAAGTTACTAGGTGTAGATTGTTTGGGTGATAAAAACATAAAAATCTGGGTGTTGGCTGCTTACCATAGAGGAAGAATGAGTGATGAAGATGAGGTTCTTGGAAAGAAACTAAATTCATATTCACAGTTCAGATATGAGTAAGAATGGTCATTATTGAGGGGATTTAAATTTACCAGGCATCAATTGTGTAGGAAACAAGATTAATGACACAAGGGAACAGAGATTTACAAACGAGGTTTTACACAAGTGGTAGACCAGAACACAAGAGAACCAAACATGGATATCTTTCTAATAAAGGCTGATGAAAATCTTGTGGAGTGTCAAGTAACTGAGGGAATAAGTGATCACAATGAAGCACTGGTGGATATTACAGGATTTGGTAAAGCAGTGGCCAAAATTGAAGGGAGTGAGAGGTATAATTATAAAAAGCCACAGTTTTAGAATTGAAGAGATATTTTAGGGAAATGTTAAGCAAATGTATGGATGGCACAAATAGAGTGAAGGAAAAGTGGGAAGAGTTTAAGGAGTTAACAAAAAAAGGGTGACGAAATGTTTATTCCAAAGCAGAAAATAAAGAGAAGTACAAAATCTACATATTACAATAGAGAGGTGAGAAGGTTAAAGATTTCGAATACCCGTCCGGGCATCAAGATTTGGGTTTTCCATGGTTTCCCAAATCACTCCAGGCAAATGCTGGGATGCTTCATTCAAAAGGCCATGGCCAAATTCCTTCCCATTCCTTGCCCCCCCCCCCCCATCCTTTCCCGTCTCTAAAGTCCTCGTTGTTGAGAGACGTAAAGCAGTTAAAAAAAAAAAAAGTTTAAAGATGTTAGTGAGATGAGAACACAACAGAGTTAAGAGACAGGAAGGCAGTAGCGAATACATAAAACAGTTAAACAAGCAATTGATAAGAGCAAAGTATGGGTTTATGAAAAGTATTATTGGTGCAGGGGGACCACTGAATGATGTATCTAGAAATTTTTGAGGTTATGTTAGAAAACTGAGGGAAAGAGAAGGTATTCAGACAATTGTAGATAAGAATGGAGTTGAAAATGGCAGAGATATTGAGTGACTGATTTAATGAGATCACTAGGGACTATCTTCCTGCAATGGGAGGGAATAAATCAGAGGAGAGTCACCCTATAAGTATAAAAGAAGAAACTAAAAAATTTGAAATTGATTCTCAGCAAATTACAAAAGAACTCAGAAAGTTAAAAACAAAAAAAGAATAAAATGTATTGGGGCTGGTACAGATAATATTATTACAGATGTATTAAAGACTGTAATACAATATTGTACCTTTCCTTGAAATTTTATTTAAAATAAGTCTGGAGTCTTGCTTCCTGGAAAAGAGCAAGTATGGGTTCATAAAGGAGGGTGTAACAAATAGGGTTGAAAATTACAGGCTGATTAGTTTGCATCAGTGATGATGCAAAATGATAGAGAGGTAGATATGCAACTATATTAGAAATGTCTATGAGGAAAGAATCTGGTTTGCAGATTGACAACATGGTTTTAGGCTAGGATATTAATGTGAACATCCAATGATGGGCTATATGTGAGATAGTTCATATGAATTCGAAAAGGGAGGCAACGTTAATAGTGTAGCACTAGATCTTTCTTAAGCATTTGACAGAGTTCGTTATCTGGCCACATGGCATTCACAGTCTTTACGAATTCCTAGAACATCTGAACGGAATCCACCCAAACATCCAGTTCACGATGGAGCTGGAGAAGGATGGCAGCCTGCCCTTCTTGGACATCTTGATTCGACGGAGGCCAGATGGTAGCCTTTCACATAGTGTGTACAGCAAACCTACACACACAGACCGCTATTTACATGCTACGAGCTTCCACCACCCAGCACAAAAGACCACAGTGCTGCAGACGTTGGTGCACAGGGCCAGGAAAATTTCCGACGCGGAATCCTTGCCGTCTGAGCTCGAACATCTTCGCACTACATTCAGGAGGAATGGTTATTCCGAACGTGCAATAGAGCGGTCGATTAGAAGAAAGGCCCACAAACGCCCTGTTGACCCAGATGTTCAGCCTGAAGCCATGGCTTTTATTCCATACTCAGGCAACATCTCGGGAAAAATAGGCAGGATTTTGGCCCGGTATGGAATCAAGAGCGTATTTCGTCCGCCTCCCAAGATTCGGGACTACCTCCGGCCTGTGAAGGATGACTTGGGTTTGACGACTCCAGGGGTTTATAGCATACCTTCCCAGTGCGGCAAGAATTACATTGGTCAGATGATCCGGACCATCAAGGCTCGGGTGGCAGAACATGAACGCAACATCCGCATGTTCCAGATAGATAAATCAGCGGTCGCCCAGCATGTTATTGAAAACGGCCACAAGATGGACTTCAGCAACGTAAAGGTGCTGGCCAAGTGTTCCTTATATTGGGAGTCAGTCATCAAGGAAGCGATAGAAATACGGCTGAACAACAACACAGTCAACAGGGACACGGGTTTATGGCTCAGTGATGCGTGGAAGCCGGCTCTGTCCCTTCTGAAACATTCACCCTGCAAACAGAGAGGTAGGCGGGCGCCGACGGGGAGTGTTTACGGCCCGCCGGGGTTAGCTGGGACCGACGCCCCACCAGCCAATCAGCGACGAGCGCAAGACGGCAGCCGCGGGACGGAGCTAGGGGAGGGGAGAGGCCAGGCCTTATTAGGGCGCGCGGAGGCCAGACACTGTCAGTGCAGCGCTGGTACTCCCTGCAGCACACATCTAACCTGAAGATGGCGGCAGAGCCAGCCGCCGGAAGCTCGTTGTTGTCTCTCTTCAACAATATACGGCGGAAAACCCGCGAAGACTATATTTCATTGATACGCCGTGAAAGCCTTCGTTCTCACATCAGTTTTCCTTATTATTTAATGCCAGTTGTCCATCCCCTTTTTTAAAGCAGAGACTTTGTGGTTGAAATCCCGTGAGTTTTGTTTCGAAGGTTTTGTAAAAATTGTGTGCGTTGTTTTTCTGAAAGTCTTTCTCAATTTCAAGCAGTTGCTCATTTTTATATTTCCTTTTGGTGTGTCTCACTAATTTTGCTGTCTTTTTCCTACTTGTCAGGTATTCTTTGTAGTTGTTATCTGTGTTTCTGCTGTTCCAATTGATATACATTTGATGTCAGCTTTGATTGCTTGGTCACATATATATTAATATTTTTACTGTTTAATTTTATTCTGCGTGTCTGTGACTTGTTCCGATGTTATATTTCACAATTTTTAGGTTTATCCCTTATTACTCCCATGCTTACATCCCGCCATGTTGATTTTTCCCCCACTACAAGCCACTGGCTGATAGTCTGTGCCTCCAGATAGCTGCCAGCCTCAATCAGGCATCTACCTCTCTCTCTACACCCAAAAATTTCAGTGCTCTATAACCCGGAGCGCACATTGAGCTGCGTGACGCAGTAGGGGCAACGCAGAGCAGGGCAGGGCAGCACAGACTGGCAGTTTACAAAGCATTGTTGTGTTGTGCGAGAAACCGACAATCAAGCGTAACCAAAAATATGTCGATGCAAAAACTCGATTTTTGATTTCTGAATCAGATTGGGATGCCGAGCTTGGAAAATTGTTATTACTTTAACAGAAGCGGAGTTAGATAAAACTATGCAAAAGTGAGTATATGAAAAGAAGAAACTCGCATCTGGCTTTTGCAGTGACAAGAGAATTCTCAAAAGATAATTTCCGGATGACTTGAGCGGAGATTCACGGCATAATGTAACCTGTTATTTTTTCGACAAAGCTCAAATATCTATTAGAACTGAAGAAAATCTCGCTGTATTTTCGTGGTTATTTATTTAATAATATAGCGTTTGAGGGTACATGACATTTATAAGAATGTTTTTTTCTTTTATTTCATATTATATTTTTAAGAAAACTATATAACAGAACATAAACACTTGAAACTAAAAAAGCAGTTTCAACAAATTAAGTGATTCTCGGGGACACTATTGAACGATGTAGTACAAATAATAAGAAAACAAATAATGTGATAATAGCCTATATATAGCAATCTTTTTCGAAGTTTTATTAAAAATGAATTAAAAAAAAAAAAAAAAGTGGACAGTTGTATGATAAATAAATGCTGAATTTACTCCCCACTTGTTGGGCTCGTTGTCCAAATATCTTCTTTAAATTTAATTTTTATGTATTTTTTATGACTGATATTGTGAATCGCAGGTTGGTTACGCACCAGATTAATCAATTTTTCTTATTCCATAGTTGAAAATGACTATAAGTAAAGCAAGATTATAAATAATGCAAGAAGCGTTACGTTGTAAACCGGCACGAGTGAGCTGTGTGGCACAGTTTCTGTGTCATGACCACAACGTGGCGCAGGCCACGTGCGGCGCAGTACTGTGCTGCCCTGCTCTGCGTCTCAATACGCGCTGTTCCGCCCCAAAACATAGAGACACAGAAACTGTGCTGCGCTGCGTCGACTGTGCGTCAATGTGCGCCCGGCCTAAGTGTATGTACATTACCGTGTTTCAACACTGCAGTAAGCAGTGGTTATTCTCACAGTCATATGATTAATTTATATATATATATATATATATATATATATATATATATAAACACCTACAGAAATTTGACACAAGAAAGATCATGGAAACTAACTTGAGAGAAAAATGGGAGAAAGAACAAGCAGATACCTAAGAAAAATTCCACACCAAAATTACACAAAAGGCTAAAATAATAATACCATTGAAAAAGAATACGAGACATTCTTGGTGGGATTCAGAATGTGAGAAAGCACTATCGGAATGCAAAGAAGCTTTTCTTAAATACAACAATAAAAAATCAGTGGAAAACTGGAAGCACTTTCAAGAAATCCAGAAACAAGTGACAAAAATCATCAGACAAACCAAGAGAAAGTACCTGAAGTAGCAACTGGATTCTATCGAAGAAAATTTCCGCAACTATAATACCCGAGACTTTTATAGAACTTTCACAGGAACAATCCGAGGATATACTCCTCAAAACTTATGCTTCAGGAAATCGGATGGAAAGCTAGCACTAACTAATCAGAAAAATTGTCGAGAATTGCTAAAATACTTTTTTGAACTGTTCAACTGCCCTGAACATCCATCAAGATTCCCGAAGGAAACCCCCACCTAAACCTATCTGGAATCCCCACCACCATCACAAGATGAAATCCACAGGCATATTCTCAAACTTAAAAACAACAGAACACTTGAGAGGATGGTATTAATGTAGAACTATTGAAAAATCCTGGACCAAATTCACTTAAAGAACTTGCACAAATCATTAACGAGATCTGGCAGACAGAAAAATTATCTGAAGACTGGAAAAGCGCCCTCATTCACCCACTATACAAGAAGGGAGATAAAACGGACATCAACAACTATCGAGGGATCTCCCTTCTTCAAGTTACATACAAAATTCTTTCAGCATGTCTTTTCAAAAGAGTACAAGAGCAACTCGACCACAAAATTGGTGAGTACCAAGCTCGCTTCCGCACCTGTCGGAGTTGCATAGAACAAATATTCAATTTAAAAACTACACTAAAATATAAAGCACTTAGGAACAGCCCGGTCATTTGCTCCTTTTTAGATTCCAAAAAGGCATATGAATCAATCGACCAGCAATCTCTCTTCAACATCCTCGAAGAGCAAGGGCTCAATCCAAAAACCTGAAACCTCATTAAACAAACACTCACCAGCACAACCTCCAAAGTGAGATTCATGGGAGAGATATCTGAACCGTTTCAGATCAATTCCGGCATTCGGCAAGGTGATGGTCTGTCCCCGATACTCTTCAACCTTGTTCTGGATAAAGTCATCCGAGAATGGGAGAAAGAACTTAAACAGCAGAACTATTGGAAACCTATACAACTCGTATGATGTAAGAATGGTATCAAAATTTGCTGCCTAGCCTTCGCAGATGATTTATCCATACTAGCAGATGATGAAACCACAGCAATCAAACAGATAGAAACTCTCAAAGAACAAGCTGAAAGAGTAGGCTTACAAACATCGTTCCAAAAAATCCAATTCATCTATTCAAAACTCCACACTCAAAATCTGGTCACAAAATATGGACAAATTGAGAGAGTCCCATATCTCAAGTATCTGGGAGAAATCATCGAACCCACAGGAGGAGATAAAATAGCACAGAAAGTTCAATTGCAAAAACTTAGAAGAGCTTACGGTAGAACCTACAACATATATATAAAAAATGTTCATCCATATATACAAAAGTCAGACATTAAAACACAGTTATCAAACCTGAAGCCCTGTACGCCAGCGAAACTTTAACACTAAAACAGGAAAGGTGACCTAGAAAGCATTTTGAAAGAAAAACGCAAAATTATAAGAAAGATTCTTGGCCCAGAAACAACAGATGATGAATATAGACTTAAATCTCGAAAGACAACAGAAACACTGTCAAACTTCGCGGCAGACATCAGGAAACGAAGATTAAGATTTTATGGACATATCCACAGACTTCCAGCAACAAGACTGATTCATGAAATTGTGATGTATATAGAACAGCTAAAAGCTATGCCCTGGGTCCATGAGATCAAAAAAGACATGGAAAAAGCCCACATAAACTCATCAGAAATCGTAGGTAGACAAACATACAGAGAAAAAATTAACAAGTGGGAAGTACCGCCAGAGAATGAAGTCATTAAGAGACCAGGGACGAAGTGGACTGAAGAAAGGAAGAGAATCCACAGAGAAAAAATGAAAGCTATATGGAAACTCAGAAAACTGAATCATTAAGGCTTTGTGTGATCCGACAGGGTCCAATTGCAGATAATAATAATAATTATTATTATTATGAATCACCAGACGGCGGTCTCGGTGTACACATCTGACTACGCCTAGTGTCCCACTTCTGCACGTATAAGGCTGTAGACCGAAATATTGCACTTCTCTTGTGTTTGTTTTTTATGTTCATTGTCCCAGCCGCCTTCATCTGTCATAAGTGTTGGGTCATATTTCCTTATACATACTTAAATAAGAAAAGAAAGGGAAATTAACCCACCACATACCAAAGTGGACGGATGCGATGAGAGAACACTAATGCTGACAAACAAACAACACAATATTTCGGCATATGCCTTGCTCACAAATAGAAAAAACGGGCCATTAGGCTCGGAACGTGTGTGCACACCGAACGTTACCTAGACCGATCTTCGGTCGGCATCTTTCGATTTCTGTTCAATGTCCAAGACTTCAAATAAAGTTTGATTAAATTAAAAGGCTTGAAGGCTTCCTAGGCATTTTGAGGTGCACAGTTAACCAAAGAGAAGTTTAACTAACATCAGAAGGCTTACTGGTACCTGAACCTTCCACGTAATGTTGTTAGAGCCATTTTCGAGACACCAAATACAAAAATCTACGTATGAAGTTTCATCCAAATCGCTAGATTCATTTGCGAGAGCGCCTCATAAATGGCTTTCAAAGAAAAATGCTATTATTATGTTAAATAGAAATGTTAATGCCAGTCAGGGATTAATTAATGGTGCGAGATTTTTGGTAATTCAGGGGATTCTACGATAACCCTTGATTATTATTATTACTCTGCGATTCACTAAAAGTGTGTGGCGGAGGGTGCATTGAACCTATCGAAAATGGTTATGGTTTGGAAGGGATATAAGGGATATGGCAGGAGGCGCCCATGGGCTATTGTGAGGAACCATCCCCGCATTTGCGTGGAGTGATCTGGGAAAACCATGGAAAACTCAGATCAGGATGGCTGGAGTGCTTTATCGAAAGCTACTCCTGTCGGATTTTAAATTTACTCGCCCGGTAAATCCTTTCTATTCCATTCCCTAATCGCTCGTGGGAAAAATGAGTACAGAAATGAATCGGTTCTGGCCCTGATTTCTCTTATCTTATTTTCGCGGTCATTTTGAGATATGAATGTTGCTGGTAGCAATATTTGCTGGCTGTCATTCCGAAATACGTCTGTCGTGAATTTTTCAATTAGCTTCCGTCGAGAGCAACGCTTCGGTGTTCCAGGTCTTCCCAACCTAACTCCTTCAACATCGCACTTACGCTTTCCCTCCAACTATATATACCTGTCACGAATCGGGCGGCTCTCCTTTGGACCTTCTCTAATGCCTCCATTAACCTCTTCTTTGGACCTTCTGTAATTCCTCCATTAACCTCTTCTTTGGACCTTCTCTAACGCCTCCATTAACCCCTTTTGATGGGGTCCCCATACAGAACAACAATACTCTAAGTGAGGACATACTAGTGACTTGTATACAATCGATTTAACTTCCTGAGTGCATTGATTTAAAATACGACCTAGAAATCGGAGGATACGATTTGCTTTTCCCATTACATTCTCGATTTACTCATTTCACGACAAATTATTACCAATTGTTACCCCTAGGTATTTAGCGGAATATACCGTTCTAAGGACAGTGCCATTAATTGTATATTCATGGATTCTTATGTAACTCGACGAGAACAATTGAAAGTAAAACATATTTTTTATATATATCTCGCTTAGTTTTCGAGATACTGTATCGCAAAACTGATGTGATTGGTTGAAATGCGACCTGGACCAGAAGATAAATTTCGCCATAGCCAAGTTTGATGAGGAATTCGTAGGAAACTCGTTGAGACAAATCGAAAATAAAGAATTTATTTTTCTCATATATCAAGTGAAGAGGTTAAGATTAGATCCAGCCTGGACCGAAAAAAAAAAATCCACCAAAACCACTATGTCTATACGGTGGAAATGTACTTTCAATGTTTTTCCTAATGGTTATTGTTAGGTTGAAATATGGCCTGGACCAGAAGAAATCATCAACCAAAAACACAAGAAACTACACCTATAACTAATATTTGACATGCTATATCTCGAAAACCAAGCGAGATATGAAGAACATTCATTCTTTATTTTCGATATGTTTCGTCAAGTTCTATAATAATTCATCATCAGATTGTGAAGTCATGGTAATGATAGAACATCATCAGTCCAAAATTCATTCACTCTGATAAAACTATGGTCGTACCTCGTGTGGTAGTATTTAATGTCAAACTAACAACCACTTTTTACGGTATAAAATAAACGATGATTACTTTATGACTGGTACCGGTAATATTATTTTCAAAGAATTTTCTGTAAAGTATCACCTCTGACAAGACCAATGATAAATTTTTTAACTATCGTCCTTTTTAAATGTTTTACAATTAAACTTGTAGTGTTAATATTTCCACAAGTCAGCCAGTATACATGAACTGTTCGCTTAAATATTCTTTGAAAACAAGGAGAAACTATTTGTAGGCTTTCTGTTACCTGAATTGTCTAAGATGGTGCTAGTGCCGTTTTTGAGATGCTGAGTGAAAAAAATGTTTGTATTTTGTAAATTCGCTTTTTTGTAGGGAAGACAACATTTAGGTAATCTTAAAAGTCAAAACGTTATCTAAATATGAAATATCAACCAAATTGTGATAGACATTTCCGAGATCCTACATATATATATATATAAAACAACAATGAGCAGGAAAAAGTTTTAAGGCAATAAAAGTAAGGAGGTTAGGGAAATATGACCCAACACTTACCATACATGAAAGCGGATGGGACGACGAAAAAAAAAAAAAAAAAAAAAAAAAAAAAAAAAAAAAAAAAAAAAAAAAAAAAAACCAAACACAATAGAAGAGCAATATTTCGTCCTACAGCAGCCTTAAACGTGCAGAAGGTGAAGCACCAGGCAGCGTCACATGTGTACACATGAGACGGCCGACTGGTGAATCACCTTCTGCATGTTTAAGGCTGGTGTAGGCCGAAATATTGCGCTTCTCTTGTGTTTGTTTTTTGTTTGTCGTACCAGCCGCCTTCATCTGTGGTAAGTGTTGGGTCATATTTCTATATATATATATATATATATATAAGCCCACCTTATCCTTAATAACAACTACTTCTTCTTCGAAGGCAACATCTATCACCAAACCTGCGGAACTGCCATGGGCACCCGCATGGCCCCCTCTTATGTTAATTTGTTCATGGGCCAGCTGGATCAGACATTTCTGGACGAAGTCCTTTTCAAACCCCTCATTTGGCTTTGTTTCATTGATGGCATATTTATGATTTGGACGCATGGAGAAAATGAACTGCTAAATTTCCTGAACCATCTCAATAACTTTAGCATGCTGAAATTCCCTTGGTCCTATTCCCACACCCAGGTCACATTCTTGGATGTGGATTTGTCCCTATCCAATGGTTATCTCAACTCCTCAGTCCACATCAAACCAAACCAATCTTCAACAGTATCTCCATTTCGACAGTTGCCGCCCATACCATACCAAACGTTCTCTCCCCTACAGTCTTGGCATTCGAGGTAGTCGCATATGCTCCAACCAACAGTCTATCATGGATTATTCAAACAGTATTTCAGAAGCATTAATATCTCGCAACTACCCTCCAGTTTTGGTTAACAAACAGCTTTCACATTCTACATCACAACTGAATCAGCCAATCAATCATCCCAGACCCGCAAAAAACCAACCACAATCCAGTCTTGGTCACACAGTACTACCCAGGCCTCGAATCCATCAACAGAATCCTCCAGCAGGGCTATTATTTCTTACAAACATGCCCTGCAATGAGATCCATTCTTCCTAAAATCCTCCCTGTCCCTCCTAGAACTTGTTTCAGCAGACCTCCTAACCTCAGCAAACTTCTAGTCCACAAACACAGTCTTCCTCGTCCTAACAGTCAGCCCCAAGGCTCTTTCCCATGTAATAGACCCTGCTGCAAGATGTGTGACATACACCATGCTTCCACCACTTTCATCAACCCGGCCACAGGGGAAAGCTTCCCCATCATAGGACACGCCACCTGTGAAACCACCCATGTAATTTACCAGTTAACATGCAACCACTGCCTGGCTTCATATTAGGTTTGACCACAAATGCACTCTCCATAAGAATGAATGGCCACCGTCAGACGGTGTTCACACAGAACCCAAAGCACCCAGTTGCTGCCCATGCCATAACCCACGACTTGAATAATTTCAACTCTTGTTACACAATCCGTGCTATCAGAGTTCTCCCTAATAGCAGCAGTTTCTCTGAACTCAGAACGTGGGAACTTGCCTACCAGTACAAACTAGGCACAAGGCAACCACCTGGTCTCAACTTAAATAATACCTGGTCATTATTATTAGTAGTACATACGTTTAACCTTTTTTATTCCTCTCCTTTCCATTACCTATATTGAACCACCACTAACCTGAGGTTATGTTTACTTCATAAATATTATTACTATTATTTTTATTTGTATACTATTTTATATAAATTTTGTTCAATATATATTTAGTTCTAATTATATTTTGATCTTCCCACCAACCAGAAATTAGTTTGGATATTTATCTTTGCTCGGGTATTAGCTCTGATTCACTGCCCCTCTACTTTTCCGATGTTTGAATTTACCCCCACCATTTTCTCGACCGGCGGTCTTTCTGTGAGGCAATCTCCTCCGGCTGCACCCACCTCTCATACTGTTCTCTCGTTGACGAAGGGTTTTTTTTCCACAAAAATTTCTTTATTATTTGTGTTTGTGTCTTTTCTGTGTGTTCGCGCCCCACATCCATCATCTAAAGGTAAGTGGTGGCTCATTTCCCTATCCTAATTTGATTCCAATATATATATATATATATAAAACAAGTTTCACAGGCCACATTACAACCCACTCAAACCATCAACAGCCCACAACCCTCTAAAACCAACCACAGCCCTGTTTTGTTCACCTGATACTTCCTGGGTTTGGAATCCATCAACCGAGTCCAGCGACAACGTTACGACTTCCTTCGAGCCTGCCCTGAGATGAGAAACCTCATTCCTAAAATCCTCCGTCACCCACCCAGAACCTACTTCAGCAGACCTCCAAACCTCAACCAACTCTAGGTCCATAAACATGGGGACCCCCAACCTGCAAGACAGCCCCAAGGATCGTTTCCCTGCAACAGATACCACTGCAAATTATGCAGTTTGCACGTGCCTTCCACCACCTTCACCAATCCCATCACAAGACTTGCCACATTCGTATCCTCCTACCTTTTCTATCAACTCGCCTGTAACCATTGCCCAGCCTCCTACATTGCTCTGACAATGAATTCACTGGCCATGGACACAGACAATTTGTATTCACCCAGAACCCTGGCCACCCTATATCTTATCATGCCACCACTCAGGGCACTAACAATTTCAACATATATCTTTACTTTAACCATAATAAATGGACTTATGAAAGTCTGTAACTGTTTTCAATTGACTGGTAAGCAAATAATTTTATTGCAACACAGTTACTTTTTTGTGTTGCAGTAAAATTATTTGCTTACCAGTCAATTTCAACATGTTTTCCGGTCCGCGCCATCAGAGTCCTCTCAGACAAAAGTAGCATCTTGGAACTCAGAAGGTGGGAACTGGCTTATCAGTACCAACTGGGCACCAGACAACCACCAGGACTAAATTGAAGATAGCATCAATTTTTCTCCCCTCTCCCCCTCACCTCCTACCTTTTCCCACAGAACCATCACTCACCAGAGCCTACTTTTTTGTAGTTTGTAACTTCTAAATTTGCTTAGTTTTAATTTCCATATATTTTTATTATTATTTGTATTTCACATATTTCTCTGTTTTTTTCCCATGATGTAAAAGTCTATTTAGGACCGTCAGCTAATGTCTACTGCGCTACCACAATTGGTTTCTATAGATAGGTTTGTTATCTATTCATCATTATTTTCTGTTGCCTTTCTACCCCCACCCTCACATACCGCCATGTTGTTTCTTCCCCACCATTAGCTAACGGCCTTGTTGGCTAACTCAGTTGGCTGCCAGCCTCCAGTATGCAGCCATCTCACTCTACTTCTGAAGAAGGCCTATAGGATCGAAAATTTTAATCTATGTATGTACATGTTTTTTCCATGTCTCGACGCCACAGGAATCCTCTTCTATGGTAAGCTGTGGTTTTTCTCCTATCCAAATGTTTAATACATATATAGCAAAATTACACGACTTTACTGATTGACTGTTTAATGCATGTTTTGAGAAATACTGGAAATTAATGAGATTAATGAAATTAATGAGATAACTCTCAATTTATAGCTGAAAAATTATTCTTTAATAAGTAATTTTGACAAATTTTTATCATGTTATTTAGCTTTTTTTTAATGTTCACAAAAAATCTACCAATGTATTTAATCTCCTTTCTCATTAAAATTGCTCAAATTTTATCTTTGGACTACATAAAAACAAAATAATTAAAAAGTTACAGCTTTCTGAAATTGGTATCCTAAATTCCTGGATTAGGAGTAACACCCATTCTTAATTCTCAGTTTATTATTGTTATTTCTCTCTACTCTTTCACTAAAGGAATAAATGAGCTATCTGTAGACTAAATTGCCCAACTGGAGTACTGCAACTAAGCACCATTTTGTTAATTCTTTCTCAACCCTCATATTGTTTTCTCGTGGTTTTTAGGGTTCCTTACCCAACAGGACAACCGAGTCAATTGTTGTGTTGTGGTTTCAGGGAAATCTCTGACAACCCTACTGTAAAAAGTTGTTGAAATTGTACAACTTGTGGATACTGGCATGTTTTCACTGGATGGGATGAGTTGCTGGTATACACTATTTGCCTGTGGCCATTCATTCTGATGGCAAGTGGGTTACTGGTGAGGCCCATATATGAACTAGTACAGTAGAGGCATGTGAGTTGATATATGAGGTGTCTTGTGCTGAATGTGGCATGTCCAATAATGGGAAAAGTTTCCCCTGTTGCCAGGCTGGAGTATGTGGTGGTAGCTGGATGCACGATGCATATTTTACAGCAGGGTCTGTAACATGGGAATGATCTATGTGGCAATTTGGGGAATTACAAGGTGAATATTTGTGAATCAAGTTATTCTTGAGTTTGGGTGGTCTGTGAAGCAGGATTTTGTAGAGAATGTAGCACACCCTGGCGAAGGAATGTAGGAAGTCAAATCCATGATGAAGAATTACATTAATAGACTCAAGACCAGGAAAGAATTGAATGATGAAAGTGGGGCTGCTTTTGGTTTTAAAAAGTACAGCCCTGGAGTAGTTGTGTGGAGTATGTGTCATAGAACGAGAAATTTGTTTTTTTATCAGATCAGAGGGGTATCCACGGTTGGTTTCGGGTGTTTCTTGAAAGAGACTCTTTTTTTCATCAGGTCAGATGTGTCTGCTATGGATGGTCAGGTTGTAAGAAAGGGATTGGTGTGGGAAGGATTGCAACTGATGAAGTAAAGATATTATTGTAGATTTGTAGGTTTGATGTGAACAGAGCCATGAAGGTCTCCGTTCCGTAAGGAAATGTCAACATCTAGAAAGGTAACATGGGTGTGGAAGTAAATCCAGGTAAAGTTGATGGAGTGACTATTGTTTAGGGATTGGGGAGAGAGAGAGGTTTGCAACTGAAGGATGATACCCATCACATGAGAAATACAACATTACACCATCAAAAACTATGGTGGTTGTTCAAACCAACAAATAGTTTACAGTGTGTGGAAGTCTTGTAGCACTGGGTACCTCAGGTGCACCACACCCATACCTAACGTTTGCAGGGGCAAAATTAAGGGTCTGGTAAGCATTTACACCTATATAAATGAATGTATATTGACAGCAGCATTAACCATGTGAAAGGGAGAACATAGAGCCATAAAAGTAAATGCTGCACAAATAAAGAGAGGAAAACAAAGAAGAATCTGATAAGATCAATGAGAGTCTGTAGGAAGCATATAATGTGATGAATAAAAATAACTAAATGATAATCACAAGAGAGTATAATGTGAAGATAGGTAATAACTTGATTCCAGGATGCATTGCTAATCTAGGTGAGCAAGTGATTAATGAAAACAGGACTAAACCAAAGGGATAGTTTGAATGTGATGAAAAGGATATAAGTAAATATGCTTGGACAAGTATATGTCTTACAAGTTTAAAATAAATAATCTATATCTGCAAAACTAGTCTATATCTGATCCAGAAAAACTAAAAACCTAGGCAGCAGATCAGGATGGGGTTTTCACCATTTTAAACTTAGGATCACACTAGAAATGTATGGTGTGTCTTAGGTTTTGATATTACATCTCACTAGAGCAGTAAATGAAATTCAGAACATATAAAAAATACCAAAGATGCAATACCCACTAAGTGTTGCATTCTTCATCACTACAACAAATTCACACACTTCATAGAAATATTATGGATTATACAGGTTCCTTCCTTAAATTTCAGTTAATCAGTCTTTTAACTCCACTGTTGGATATACTGAATGCAAGGAGCAAACTACATAAATAATTAAGTAAAAAAAAAAAAAAAAATCCAGAGTACCTCATTAACACTGAAGCTATCTCAGGCAACAGAGCTACAATCTCTGACTATTGTTGTTGTTGTTGTTGGTGCTTAAGGGCGCGTCGGCGACAGGGTCATTAGCGCCCTCTCTGACTATTAACAGTAAACTACGAAAAATACTGCTTTGTATGTGTAAGTAAGCTGTTTATTTAACTCTTAGGAAAATAATTCTAGAGACTCAATATTCAACTTTTAAGGTTCAGAACACATTTTAAATTTGATCTCTAAGTCCAGATTAAGCAGTATAATAAGACATACCTAAAAAAAATAGATTCAGCATTTTTCAGGTTATGACATAGTTGTCACTAAAAAAATATAACAAAATTTCTTAAAACATATGTCAGAATTTAAACTGGATCCACACTTTCAAGATCTGTATTTTCTGCATGATTCCTGAAGAAAATTCCCAGATACTTTTTATTTATTCATTTTTTTATATGCTTTGCCCCTCATCGACATTGAGGTCATTAGAGGCAAGAAAAGGAATGGTGGAAAAGAACACGAAGGAATTTGGCATTGGCCTTTTGAAAGCACCTGGAGTGATTTCTGGAAACCACGGAAAACCGGGACAGGGATTTGAGCCCTAGTCCTCCTGAATATGAGTTCAGGGTATTACCATACAACCACCACTCTAATTTTCTAGATACAGATTGGTGTATGTGGGATTTAATAATGAGTGAATAGCGAATGTTTCATTTTTCGAGCCACAAAGTTAGTTCAAGTTGTGATTAGGTTGAAATACAACCTATCTGAAAATGCAAACTAACTTTCCATATCACACCATGCAACCCACCACATCGTGGGTACTGTGGTAGTGTATTGATGTTTTTAATTAATTCCAGAAATGACTGCCACGAATTTGATGGAAGTATACACGGTTTTTTCAATGGGTGACTAATAATAGTGTAGGGGTAAATCAACCTCAACTAGACTGATCAATTTAATTTAATTTAATTGCAATGGAGCACGCGCTCCGGTGGCAATTTCCCTACACACCCAACTTCCCGCTATTCTTCACTCACCTACATTTGCCCTCTACAAATTTAACTTTAAATTCTTTTAACGTTTTTGGTAGGTTATTCATCATTCCCCTTGGTAACTCATTCCAATCCCTGACACCCTTACCTAAAAAAGAAAATCTTCCCACACCCTTGTGCCTTAAATCGAGTGCCAGCTTGTGGTCATGGTCATCTTTTCCCTTCCATGAACTACTTTTCATACCTACTGCAATATGACGGGTGCTGTGTTAGTATTTCATAAAAGGCTTGCTAACCTTGTACAGTACACTCATATTTACAGGCGCTTAGAATTTTAATCAAGTCTTATTCTGGTTCAAAGTAAAACTCATGGCCTTGGGTGAAAACAGTAAGAAAAACTAATTTGCTAACAAAAGGGAACAACAGACAGTTATACCAACAAAACATATTTTATTAATTATATAGTGCAATATCCAGCAAAGGATAAAATAGAAAAATGAGTGGAACTATTTAAATAACATAATGCATCATGCTTTATATGGGGTTATTCCAAAGGAAAGAAAAAACATTGCAAGATGGAATTAAAGATATAGAACAATAAAAACTGAAATAACTCTAAAAGAGAAGCACAAAGCATACAATAAAATATTAAAGGTAACAATGAAAGGAAAGAAATGCCGCGAGGCAATATTTACATGGAAAAGAAAGGGAAAATACACCCAACACTCACCAAAGCTGAAGGGAGGAGGGCAGCAGCAACACAGCACAACACACAAACAAATAAAAAACAATATTTCGGGTCAAGAATCCCCTTTTTCAAGTAAACAGATAGGTGGCTGTGTCCGACGCAGCCACTCAAGTCTTGCGCAAGACCAGCCACCTATCTGTTTACTTGAAAAAGGGGATTCTTGACCCGAAATATTGTTTTTTATTTGTTTGTGTGTTGTGCTGTGTTGCTGCTGCCCTCCTCCCTTCAGCTTTGGTGAGTGTTGGGTGTATTTTCCCTTTCTTTTCCAATAAAATATTAAGAAAGAAAAAAGTAGGAAATGAAAGAAGTAAGGAAACAGAACAAAGATTTGACTCTAAAACAGCTTCTAGAAAACTAGAAAATTGCACTAGTAGTTTTAAAAAGTCCATGGGAGATACTAAAGTATGTAAATATGTAAAATACTAAAATATGTAAATAAGAAGGACATTAAAGAGGCCAGGTTATTGTAACAGAAAATACACAAAAAACAACTTACAAGGAAGTGAGGTGTGATCTCTATAAGGTTGACTAACAGGAAATTTGAGATGTGGCTGAATATATCAGCTTAGATAGTACAATACTTGAAGAACAGGAAAATGTCTTAGACAGTCTAAAATACAAGAGAGCAGCCAGAACAGATGTTATTAACTTATAGCTTCTTGCATGTGGCAGAGTACTTTTAAAATTGAGTCTGCTACACTGATAAATGTGTGTTGAAGACAAAAGAGATCCCTTAAGTCTGGGGTATGGAATATGTGATGACATTACTCAAGAAAAAAGTCTATAGGAATGCTAATAACTGCATCGACATGAGTTTGCTGAAGTCTGGATATAAAATATATTTTAATATAATTGCTACAAGAACTGAAAATTTACCATTTACCATTTTGATCGCCTTCCAGAATATTTCAAACTGGCCACTAAGAGTTTGTACAGACACAACAGCATAATTTTACACAACCCAAACAACAAGCTACAAAATCGACAAAAACTGTCCAAAGGACAAGGTTGCTTACTATCTCAGTCATTACTTGTTTTTTTATCTTGATTGTCTGGGAAGGATAGTGTAAGATTCAAGATATAGCTTCCTACTCATTGAAAGCCTTTAGAATAATTACCTTTGTCTGTGAAAGATATGCAGTGGCTGACTATAAATTTGTATATGAATGTTTGTTGTTTTGATTGATGTTAAAACTTAAATTGTAATTTTAATAAAATTATTAAAGTGTATGGACTGTTACTTGCCCTTTTATGGCTTTACACCTCATCGACTTTCGTGTCATTACAGGCAAGAAAGGACTGGGGGCAAGGAATGGGAAGGAATATGGCCATGGCCTTTTGAATGAATCTTCTCACCATTCAACTGGAGTGATTTGGGAAAACCACAGAAAAACGAAATCTGGATGGAAACGCAAGTCCTCCTGAATGTAAGTGCAGAGTGTTACCACTTGCCTACAACACTGAGTATCATATTTTGAATGTGATTTTGTCTGTTTGGAATTGTTTAATTTTTTTCAGTCTGATGTTTAAATGCTAGTAAATATTTCCTAGTTTTGTTTTAAAATGTTGTCTTATTAATTTAAGTAATTCTATTGTTTGAGTAATTTTTTGTGTACAAAAAAGACCATTGGCAACTTTATTGTTTTCAGGAAATGTCTTTATTGTGTATATAAGGTACCGATTATCGAGACCAAGGGAGTTGACTTGGAACAGGGCTAATATGAAATTCTATGCCATTTTGTTATTGTAATTTGCTTTAAATCTCAGGGGGGAAAAATCTAATGTGATATTAATGTATTTTTTGCTGAAGTGTTTTATACAAAATAAAAGTAAAGTTAAAAGTAATCTTCCATTGAGAAGTGTCATTACAGACTTTGGTGAAGATCTAAATCACTTGGCGACCGGACAAAATTACTTGTAAATCATCATAAAGTAGTAAAAAGCAATAAGTACCAAGTGGTTTCACAACATGGTAAACAAATTGAATGAACAAACACCAGAAAGTTTTCTCATATAAATGAACAAATCATTTAACAAGTTACTCTTTATTAGTGATCGGTTCATTATTATCTCAGCAGAAAAATACCCACACAAAGCTATGCTATACATTTTCTAAAGATGTAACGTAGAAATATGCTTCACAGAACCCATAGGAGGATATAACCAAAAGCTCTTAACATTATCATATATAAGCATAAACTTTAAAGGACATTTAAAGTCAAAATCAGACCAAGTGAGAAGATAAAAATTGAAGCCTTGAAATTAAATCATAGGGAAAAAGGAACTAACATTATTGTGGGGAGTACAGTCAAAAATAAGCATTTTACAGTAATATTTGGATGATCAGAAAATTTTACTAAAGTAGTCAACAGAATAGCCAATAAGCAATGAAAATTATTTCATTTAAACAGAATTAAATAATGGAAATGTATTTTCAGCACCCAGGAAAACTCCCCAACAAAAATTAGAGTTTGTAGGGACAAATAAATACAGCACTATAGATAAAATAAATAGAAGACTCAAAATAGGACCAAATGATAGCTAAAATTAAATGAAGCCATAATGCAGTAACGGTTTGTAACTAATTTTAAGTTTAAAGGATGAAAACAGAATTTTAATGCTTTACCTTGATTGTGACATGACTGACATGTGAAAAAACAAAAGCAAGAAATAGGAATTTGTTAAAAGTGAGATAAATAAGAGAAAATAGAGCATTAAATTCGAAGAAGAAGAGTATAAATTTAATTAAAAACTATAATTTCTTATTACAGCTAAATAAAACTAGCCTCAGAATAAATCCATATAACAAATCACATAGGAAAGAAAATCAAAACTGTTCACACATCTAACTCTATGGGAGAACTAAAAATAATTAAAGTTACAGAGAAATAAATATAATAGTCATTATTGACATTTAAGGAATAAATGCTATAGGAAGAGATTTAGGAGGAAATGTGACACAAACTAAAGTTATGAAGATACCAGTCTAAAAAATAGTTATGTATCAGGAAGTTTTGTATTAAAATAAGGACCGGAGACAAGGAAAATTTTACACTACTGCTGAAGAAAAAACGTATGTAAGCTGGCCATTTTTCCTATTTTTCATTCAGTCGATCAAGGAAGTCAGTACAAATCACTTTGTTTCATGATTGGGAGGCAGGCAGAAATTACAAAAATTCTCATTATGTACTTTCAGAACTTAGAAATTTTACCAGTAGTCAACATACAGAGACAGACTTAACACCTTTCTTTAAATGCAAGTGGAACTTTATTAAGATTTGCAAAGGTTTTGGGGAACATCATGAATTTATTCAAGAATGGAAACATAGGAGTGTGGCCTATGTTGTGATTACTTGAAACATTTTCAAATAAGAATTTTTGAAGTCTGATGCGATTTCAGACAGAGCTCGGAAGCCCCTCTGGCAGTGGGTCGTGTGGCATTTTCCCCGTTCTGCCACCCTATTGTTACACCACCGGTTACAAGAAAGAAAAAAAAATGGGTTCAAGTTGACAGTTTCATGCAAGGACAAGACATTCATGGGTGGGGTTGATACTGCTGATGGTTTTGTGCAATGCTGACTGAAAATCACTGAAATCATGGCACAGATTGCTTTGGGGAATTCTGGATATTGTATTTGTCAATGCCCTTAGCATAAATGGTCTGATATTTGGAAAAAAAAACTGTAAAAAATTTCAGAAGATCTGTTACACAGGGTATGATGACTACGAAGGATATTGGTAAGAAGAAAAGTTCATCTACAGATATTTCATCAAGCCCTCATCCATTAAAACAATGCAAGTCACTATTCCACAATGTGAGACCTAAGATTGGGAAACAGAGGTATACACTGGACCTAATATGTAAAAATCAGATGAAGATGTGAAGTTATATTATTATTATCGTATGCCAAGTACAACAAAAGACATGTCAATTAGATAACTAAATCTATAGATTCAAGCCATCTTCTAGCAGCTGGTCCAGCTTGATGTAGTGGGAGAAGGCCTCCAGGTAATTTTCTTGCTGGAAAGTCCATCACAATGTGGTTAGCAGTTTGGATACCACCACAGTCACACAACACATCTTCACGGAGACCCCACTTATGTGTGGTTGCATTGCAAAATACATGACCTGTGGGAAATCTGTTCAATTTACACCAAAGACACACAGGGAAGTCAAATCCTGGAACAAAGGTTGTCACATCTTTTATAAGCCCACAGTTATGTGGGCTGTTAGCTTTGTACTCCTTTCTCCACTCTTCATACAAGTTAAAGTGGTTATGCCTAAGATTGGCTGCTTCCATGTAGGCAGTCTCCTCGATTTTAGTAATGTGCGAGGCAGCTGAAGGAGGTCACCATGCAGAGGAATCATGTTGTTTTCCTCGATTCCTTCCAATTCTCTAAGCAATATCAATTTTCTCCTCAAATGAGGTGGAGGAATGTTGGAATGTACAGGCAGCCAGGATACTGGGGTAGACCTAATGACAGCATTAAGCTGGCAGTCAACTTTGGCAATATAAGCATACCAAGCCATGTAGAGCAACAGTAATCTGCTGCGGACAATGCCAAGCCAAGGGCTGCTCCTCGAAGAACATGGGTGCCTGTATCCCATGATGTACCAGCCAGTTTCTTAACAAGGCTCACATGGGTCTTCACTTTCTCTGCAGTGTTAGATAAATGCTGAATAAAAGTGAGGGCTCAATCTGAGGTTACTCCCAGATATTTGGGGTGGTCTTTATGTTCTACTCTTCCAAGGGATCTGATAGTTGGTATTATTCTGACGTGGGCAAGCTGATTTGAAAGGTGGAAGCAACAAGACTCTGTCTTTGTCAGATTAGGTTTTAGTTTTCACTTAGAGAAGAATATGTAGAGCTGGTTAAGACTCTAAGAGAGTCTTTCTTCAGAAATCTGGAAGTTTTTATCCTGGAAAGTAATAGCCAGATCATTGGCATACTGAAATATCCTGTAATTTAGTTGAGGTATGTCTGCAATATATAAATTAAAAAGCACTGAACCGTAAAGGCAGTTCGTTGTTGAGAACACGCCAGCGACTATTTCGGACCTAGCAGGGGACCTGGATTTGTGATTACTCAGCATGTTGTTCAAGAGTTCAGCTATTTTTTTTACATGGTACAGCACTTAGGAATTTGACGAGGAAATTCTCACGCCAGACAGTATCATGGACTGCTGATAGGCCGACGGACACAGCTACTGTTTTAAGTTTATTTTGGAATGTGGGTCACATGAGTCAGAACCTACTCGGCACAGCTACGCTTTGGTCTGAATCGAGCCTGTTCTGGGGGAATGACTTTATTAATGGTGCTTTGAATGTGAACCAACATAATTCTCTCAAGCAGCTTATATGCTGCGCTGAGGAAAGAAATTGGCCTATAGTGTTCTGGTGCAGTTCCTTTTTTACCCGGTTTTACAATGGCAATCACCTTCCCTTTTTTTAAAAGGCAGGAGGCTCCTTTGAAGTGTGTAATATTTCATTGAAAAGTGCAAGCAACCATTTACTTGTAATAGGGCCTGTCTTATCGAGGAATTCTGGGTACTGGCCATCTTGTCCAGTGGCTTTGTGGAGTCTAGTATACTTTAATGTGGCATCCAGTTCAGACCAAGTGAAGAGTTTGAATATTCTGCATTTGGTTTAATGAGATGTGAAGAATGTAGTATGCAGAAGATACAGTCAAAACATCATTACAAATGTTCCCACTGCAATGTCTTTGTGTCTGCATGAGGAAAGAGAATTGGTTTGATGAATGTCATGAGGCGAGCATTTCATACCAATATGAACATAATGGATTTCAATTGCTATTTCTGTACATCTTGTGATACACAAAGTCCCTGACTAGTATTGAGTTGCTGGTTACCATTGACATCATGTCCTTGTACACAAACATTCATCACAGCCATGGAACATTTTCTGGACTAGTGCCTCCCAACAGCCTCCCTATGACATCCTTCCTCATCAAATCAGTCCACCTTATCCTTAATAACAACTACTTCTCTTTCAAAGACAACATCTATCACCAAACCTGCGGAACTGCCATGGGCACCCTCATTGCTCCCTCTTATGGTAATCTGTTCATGGGCCGCCTGGAACAGACATTTCTGAAGGAAGTCCTTCTCAAACCCCTCATTTGGCTTCGTTTGATTTATGACATATTTATGATTTCAACACATGGAGAAAATGAACTGCTAAATTTCCTGAACCATCTCAATAACTTTAGCATACTGAAATTCACTTGGTCCTACTCCCACACCCAGGCCATATTCTTGGATGTGGATTTGTCCCTATCCAATGGCTATCTCAACTCTTCAATCCACATCACACCAACCAACCTTCAACAGTATCTACATTTCGACAGTTGCCACCCATACCATACCAAACGTTCTCTCCCCTACAGTCTTGCCATTCTAGGTAGTCGCATATGCTCCAACCAACAGTCTCTCATGGATTATTCAAACAGTATTTCACAAGCATTAATATCTCGCAACTACCCTCCAGCTGTGGTGAACAAACAGCTCTCATGTGCAACATTACAACTGAATCAACCCATCAATCATCCCAAACCTGCAAAAACCAACCACAATCCAGTCTTGGTCACACAGTACTACCCAGGCCTCGAATCCATTAACAGAATCCTCCGGCAGGGCTATGATTTCTTGCAAACCTGCCCTGCAATGAGATCAATTCTTCCTAAAATCCTCCCTGTCCCTCCTAGAACTTGTTTCAGCAGACCTCCTAACCTCAGCAAACTTCTAGTCCACAAACACAGTCTTCCTCGTCCTAACAGTCAGCCCCAAGGCTCTTTCCCATGTAATAGACCCTGCTGCAAGATGTGTGACATACACCATGCTTCCACCACTTTCATCAACCCGGCCACAGGGGAAAGCTTCCCCATCATAGGACACGCCACCTGTGAAACCACCCATGTAATTTACCAGTTAACATGCAACCACTGCCTGGCTTCATATTAGGTTTGACCACAAATGCACTCTCCATAAGAATGAATGGCCACCGTCAGACGGTGTTCACACAGAACCCAAAGCACCCAGTTGCTGCCCATGCCATAACCCACGACTTGAATAATTTCAACTCTTGTTACACAATCCGTGCTATCAGAGTTCTCCCTAATAGCAGCAGTTTCTCTGAACTCAGAAGGTGGGAACTTGCCTACCAGTACAAACTTGGCACAAGGCAACCACCTGGTCTCAACTTAAGATAATACCCGGTCATTATTATTAGTAGTACATACGTTTAACCTTTTTTTATTCCTCTCCTTTCCATTACCTATATTGAACCACCACTAACCTGAGGTTATGTTTACTTCATAAAAATTATTATTTTTTATTATAATTATTTTTATTTATTTTTTAAATTTGTATTTGTATAATATTTTATATAATTATTATTTTTATTTTATTTTCAAATTTAGTTTTAATTATATTTTGCTCTTCCCACCGACCGGAGATTAGTTTGGATATTTATCCATGCTCGGGTATTAGCTCTATTTTTTTCCGATGTTTGAATTTACCCCACCATTTTCCCACCTGGCGGTCTTTCTGTGAAGCAGTCTCCTGCTGTAGCCACCTCTCATAATGTTCTCCTGTTGACGAAGGGTTTAACCTGAAAATTACTTTATTATTTGTGTTTGTGTCTTTCTGTGTGTTTGCGCCCCACATCCATCATCTAAAGGTAAGTTGTGACTCATTTCCCTATCCTAATTTGATTCCTTTCCACTACTTAGTGTCTTGATTTCATTGTTACTATATATATATATATATATATATAAGATAAATAGTTTTGATAAAAATTGAATGTTTTAATATAGATTAATATAGGTATAGATTAACTTTAAGGCCTTTCTTCCAATCTGTTCTTGTTATTTTATAAAAGACTAATGTTAAATAATTATTTATATCAACTAAAAGCGGCTTCCTTTTTCCTTAGTCACATTAATGTTAAATATGAGCTGAATTTTTGAATTATAACTGTCACTACTCTCTAATATGACAATAACAGTTAACAGTAGTCTGTATGGTGTTCAGATGCAAGCTGGTATGAAATAATTTTAGTAATACAGAGAAAGAAGTAAAGGGAAAAGTATTTTTGAAATACAATTTTTAATTTCAGGCAAATACATACAAAATAAAGTATCAGTAGAATTCAATTGTTGAACATAAAAATTATTTCTACACTTTTTTGTACATGCGGCATAATAATAAAAAATGTTACCTGGCTTGTTGGTTGCAACGCTTTCACCAAAGTTTGTAAACGACTGGCAGGTAGTTTTGGATAAATGTACCAAAGAAGTTTTAGCAGGTGTTTAGGTACATTATCTCTGGATAAGCCAGCAAAGAAAAATTCATCAAAAATAACTGTGCAAAAATCTTCTGCTGCAAATTCATCTCCAAGGTGAATTAGGAGTGATACCTGCAAAAAGAGTTAATTGTCAGTGAGAGCTAGCAACCTACAGTCAGAATGTGGCAGGATGTCAAACACATAAAATTATCACATAAAAAGAATTTATAAATCATCTAATTTATTCCTTTGATATATTCTTTTCAGAAAAATAATAAAAGATATATTAAAAAGAAAGTAAATCAAAGCTTATGCACAATTGGACAGTAAACATTCACAATAGAAAACATTAAATTTAAGGTTAAGCTCAAATTTTCTTCAACGAGTCTCTCCATACTACAAATTTCAAGGAAAATGTGCTGATATTTCAAAAGAATATTCATTGCCGGTTTTAAATGTTTCATAGTATAGCTAAACTACTCCCAAATTAAAAGCAGCAACAACAGAAGAAACACCCATTGAACAAAACAACACATTCACGGGAGAGCCTGTATCATTGTTATTATTACTGTTATTATCTGAGATAGAGGCATACCAAAGTTGACACACTTACTTATGAATATTTACCTCAAATTCTTTTACTGTCATAGGTATATAGATTATAATGGAAGTTTATTGTTAGCCTAACACTGTTGCAGTCTGAATGTGACAGAAAGTCAAATAAATAAAATTATCAAATCATGTGTATTATTTCTATAAGGTATTTTTTTGTCACAAGCTTGTATCTTCCTTCATACTTAACCGAAATCAATGAATGAGGTGTCATTTTAAAGCTTATGGTCTTCACTTTGGTTACAACATATTTTAAGAAATGAAATTTTCGGAATTCCACCCTTAAAGGGCGAAAATGTCAATATTTCTAAAATGCTGTTTTCTGTGTTATGATCATTATCTCCATGGATACCTATCTGAAATCATTTAAAGAAGTATCATTTTAAAGATTAAGATCTCCGCTTTAGTGATGTCATATATTAAGATAGAAATTTTTCGTAATTCGACCCTTAAAGGGCAAAAGTATCAATATTTTTGGAATTCGTTTTTGTGTCACGACAGATTTATCTCCGATAATATCTAACCGATATAGCTAAATGAGGTATCATGTTAAAGACTAAGGTCTCCGCCATGGTAACATTATATTTTAAGAAAGGAATTTGTCGTAATTCAACCATTAAAGGGCAAAAATGTCAATTTTTCTAAAACGCGTTTTTTGTGTCTCTAGCCACTTATCTCCCTGGATATCTATCAAAAATCGATAAATCAAGTAAGATTATGAGGAATAATGTCTCAGCTTTGGTGACATCATATTGTAAGAAAGAAATTTTTGGAATTCAACCCTTAAAGGGAAAAAGTATAAATGGTTTCTACAACGCATTTTTGTGTCACGAGTTATTTATCTCCCTTGATATCTAACCGACATATATAAATGAGATATCATATTAAAGACTAATGTCTCCACCGTGGTAACATTATATTTTAAGAAAGGAATTTATCGTAATTCGACCATTAAAGGGCAAAAATGTCAATTTTTTAAAAATGCTTTTTTTGTTTCTCGAGCCACTTATCTTCCTGGATATCTATCCAAAATCGATAAATCAAGTAAGATTATGAGGAATAAAGTCTCAGCGTTGGTGACATCATATTGTAAGAGAGGAATTTTTGGAATTCAACCCTTAAAGGGAAAAAGTATAAATGGTTCTATAACGCATTTTTGTGTCACGAGCTATTTATCTCCCTTGATATCTAACCCATATAGATAAATGAGGTGTCATATTAAAGACTAAGGTCGCCGACGTGGTAACATTATATTTTAAGAAAGGAATTTTTTGTAATTTGACCCTTAAAGGGAAAAATGTCAATTTTTCTAAAAAGCATTTTTTGTGTCTCGAGCCATTCATCTCCCTGGATTTCTAACCAAAATCGATAAATGAATTAGGAGTATGAAGAGTAATGTCTCAGCTTTAGTGAGATATTCAGCCTCTCTATTCATCGCATTTTATTCACAAAATTTTCGCACAGGTCGTCTAGTAAAAGAATTGATAAAGTCAATTTTTGTATCTGCAATAATATAGTGTTACATATGAGGTGCAGAAATATCGCTTTCAATTAAGAATCTTCACTGAAGAGCCAAAGAAACTGGTATAGGCATGCATATGCAAACACAGAGATATGTAAACACTCAGAGTACGGCGCTGCGATCGGCAACACCTATATCAGACAACGGGTGTCTGGCACAGGCCTTAGACCAGTTACTGCTGCTACAATGGCAGGTTATCATGATTTAAGTGTGTTTGAACGTGGTGTTATAGTCGGCACATGAGAGATGTGCATGAGGGTCTTTGAAAGCATCAATAACTCGTAGCAAGCCATTGTTCTTCTGCTGGATTTTTAGAAATTCCAATTTACCCTGATTGAAAAAAGCAGAAGTGGTGTTACAATCACTCGTTGTGTGCAAGAACAATATATGGTCTGATATGATTTTGTCAGTAAGATGAGGATTGTAAATGACCTGGGATTCCTATCCTTTTCCTGGTTTGATAAATAAGATATTCTTTATGTTATGGCTACAAAGGCCAATCAAAATCACAAAAATATCGATATCTTCCCCAACCACTGTCACAGATTCATTCCAAGAGGTCAACTTTAGAGCTATTGTGATAATCAGGATATCATCATCCTCCACTGCTTGTTGTGAAACAATTTTTAAATCCTCGAATTTTTCCATTATCATATTTATCAACACTCTTGTTTTTGGAGTTTGCTGTGAGACAGTGGGGACCATCGATTAACTAAATGATATTGCAAAACTTTGTTTTATTTGCGCTCTTCTAAATCTTTCTATGCACTTGGTACTTTCACGAGCTTCATCAGCGTAGCCATTGAAAATGACAATGGCATTTATACTGTGACTTAACATATGAGACATAAATGTTGCAAATTTCTGCGTATGTTTGGCTGTGGTGCCATTTGACCCAATGTAACAAAAACCCTCTGTCAATAACATATTTTATATTACTCATGTTCGCTTGTCCGGTTGGCACAAAAGCCTTGTATAAGCTCAATTTTGTTCCTTTTGTCGATCCATGCCTGTCAAAAAGAGAGAGAGGGTAGGGTACAGGATCATAACGCAGTTCTTCATCTGAATGTTTCATGATGGTCATTCGTTGAAAAACTGTTTTTGGATTGATAACTTCAGCCGTCTTCTATCTGACTAAAGCTATTCATGATCGCAACAGGCTCCAATCTTTCGAATCGTTTGAACTTTACAGCGTGAAAATCACCCCAACAATGCGATTTATACCTTTCATGTCCATCTCCTTAGACAAGTGGCAATTGACCATCTCATCTGCGGCAACACCTGTACTTAGTGACATTAGGTCAGTGCTCATTGGGAAAGGAGGATGCTTGTGGAATCAATCGAAGTAATTTATATGCAGCAGTGGTGTCTCACGTTTGCCTAGCATCTCTGCTGTCAACGTGTTGTTATACTGTTTCTCGTTCTATCCTGTAAAGTGCTCAATCTCTTGACATACATTATGCAATGCTGTCATCTCTTTAGTCCATCTTGCCACGACACCTCCAGTTACTCCACGGCCATGAGCGAGACCTTCACTCGTCTTCATTGACTTCATTAGAGTTTATTCAATGGCGATATCACTCCAAGTGCCCACAACAGTTTTTTACTGCTACGAATAGAGAAACCTCCACCAGTGATGCCTGCGTACGTGCCTGCTCTTCAGTGCTGCCTCATTTACAGGATTAAATAATAATGACTGAGTTATTGAGTGATAACTTATAGAAAGTATAAAGGTGTCATATGTTATGTAAAAAGATAAAAATATTGAATAAACACGTTAAATGTAGTAGTAGAATAGGGGATTACAGCCCCACAATTAGGCCTCGGAACTGAACCCGTAAACATCGACATTTAGAAAAAAATGAAAACTAGTCTACATTGTTTTCAACTTAAAACCAGGAGGAATTCACTAATATTGACAGCATTTGATAATAAATTTTAGTTTTGGAGAGGAATAATGGGTTTTCGCGGAGGTAGAAAAATTCGCCAATTTTCAACTACCGCTTGAGCCCAAACGCTTCTTCCGAGAAAAAAAACTTTAATGGTGAATTTTTTGTAGGAAATTTTATGTACTTTCATTTTGAATATGGAGATTATTTACTAAAAGTTGATAGATTTAGAGTTATAAGCGAAAAAACCGCCAAAAAATGAGATTTTTTACTCTTTTTTTCATTTTTTCCAATGTTCCGTCACGAAATTTTGTTAGCAAACCTCAAATTCTGATTCAGCACCCCAAAAAACATATATAATGGAAGAAATCAGAACTACCCCAAAACTTTCCAGCTAGGGGCCCTTTTGAGCACCTATTGACTGGACTATAAACATCTTCACAAACTCGGTGTACCACACTCGCCGTTTTGCCAGGCAGATCAAGAAGAAATAGCAGATATCAATCATGCATGCTCCCTTTATCGGATTCCATAGAACAAATTATTCAACAGTCGGGTCAAGTTCAAAATACCACTTCCACCATCGGTGGATATCATGTTGCGAGGGGGAAGACACAATGTGTATCGGGCAATAGCTCATTATTTAAGAGAGGCAGATATCTCTATTTAAAGAAATCAGCTATAAAAAAAAAAAAAAGTGACTGCGTAAATCCTGGAATTTTAGGTAGTTATAATTGCATCAAATGTAACAGTAGACACTGTACTTAAACCAGTTAAAATTAGCATAAAATGGCAAGTGTAATTATATTAAGTAACCTTCATTAATTGTTCTCAGCACTACTATTTAATAAAAGTTAATTCAGGTATCAATTTCTACAAAAAAATAAAAATAAATAAATCTTATTGTGTACATCAAGTTAAACTCATACCATAATTCTACCAGTACCGACGTCTTTCTATAGACCTTACAAATTTTATTTGCTAAGGTAATGTTATTAAATTTTAATTGTCATCTTATTATGTTATCATTGTTATCACTGATTGATTACATGATCCATGGTGAAGTAAGGTCCGATTATATTACTGTAATAGATTAAGCAGAAAATGTAAAAATTAATGGAAAAATTGAAGCTGGCCATATGGTCGATAGACCGAAGGCCATCAATAATAATAATAATAATAATAAAAATCATCAAGGATATGTCTATGTCTTGCCGTAATATAATAGCCACCAGAGGAATTAGATATTATGTTCACAGTTTAATACATATGCAAGTGTTATGAAATTAATTGGCATACTACAGTTATAAAGTTTGCTTTTTGTAGCATTTTATTCTTAAAAAAAATGTGGAAAAATATTTTGGCTGAAAAAATGTGGAACTACAACTACTATTCAGTAACATGTCACTAATGAAAGAAACATTTAAGAAACTTAAATTTCTCATGGTATCTGCTGGAACGTAACGGCAATGCCAGATAAAACACACTAGTCGGCTGTAGAAGTAACTGCACAAACATAAAAAGAGTAGGGATAAAAAAAAAATTAAAAAGGGGCAATCATATGTTACAAAGTTACAATGGTATGTTCATTTAAATTTAAATATTGCTTTTTGTTTAGTTACGTCAAATAGATGCAGAAACTCATGGAAGAATGGTATTTGATGTTTTATCATATTATTTCTATCAGTTAGGTTAAAACATAAACTAAGAATTTTTTTGACAGAAGAAACAATGAATTTTACTAAAAACTCAGAGAAAGTTTACACGAACCGTAAGAATCGCGAAATGTATCACTCAAATAAATGACAGTTATCAGCTTTTGATATTATACTCTGTGTCATTTAAAGTAAAATGTATTTATTTAAATAAATTATAGCCAAATACTCCGATAATATATCCACAGTACAGTACTCATATCACAAAAAATAACATTAAAAATTATCAATATTTGTTTTTCCTTATAATCTTTTCCAGAATAAATCCCTTCTACCACCATAGGTGATACTCGTCGTTTATTCATATGAGGGTAATAGAAGCTGTGATTTTCGGATGCTATATTAGTGGATGTTGTGGTTAAGTTGACCAGAATAACAACTGACACATTTTGTTACAGCATAATTCACTCTGAAACCAGTTTTTAAACAATTTAAACTGCTTTCATAAGTGCTATCTATATTACTGAAGGTATTACTTCATGTGAATGGAAGTAGTTCCATATTTACTGTGCTGAATTGTCCTGCACCAGGAATAAAACTTATATTACATGATATAGCAAACATTTTTGGGATTCCTAATTTATTTTTAATTTGTTTCTATACTTCTGTCATAATTAATTCAGTAGAAGTTATTACTGTATTGCTATGTGAACTGCAAACAAAATATGTAGAACATCATAAAATTAAGGTTATGAGCAATATGTAATAACAATTCCGTATAATAACTAGCTTCAAAAAAATGAATTGCCAAAATATTGCGTTCAAACCATCATCTTCGACGGGCTTGAAGCTAGTTTTTAATAAACTAATTACTCAGCTTTTAGCTATTTGTAAATTAATAAAACTTGTGATAAATAAATAATGCTATATTACAACAATGATGCAAATTTAAAACTGTTACTTATAAATGTAAGTATAAATCATTCTTCTTGCCAATAGTAATGCTAAGAATTTAGTTGATAATTTAAAGATTTTAAAGTAATTTAGTATACAAAAACTAAGCTAGTGATAAAAAAATTGCAGATTCATGAACAGCTCTATGCACACACACGCAATAACCAGCGATATCACTTCTCTTGCGCACTCTTCTCTCCAAAATTCTAGCCAATGTCCTCAGTACATTTTAGCAGACCACACAATCTTAAGAACATCTTGGTCCACAAATACCCTACTTCAGATTCTCCAAAAATACCACATGGATCTTCCCACGCAACAGACATGGTGCAAAACCTGCAGAATGTATCTGCAACCTATTCTAGTCCTACCGCAGGGCGAACGATCCCCATCATTGAACATGCTACTTGTTCTTAAATGCACCTCATATATAAACTAACTTGCCAACACTGCATTCGCTCAAATTTAGAAGTCACTACTGAGCAACTCTCTGACAGAATAAATGAGCATAGCAAAAGTCTACACCCACTACCTATACCTTCCAGTAGCAGAACATGCCAGTACCCATAACTCTAACAACCTCAGCAACTGCTTTACAGTGAGTATTCTTGTAAACCACATCTGAACTTTGAATGTAGGAACTAATGTAGCAAATATCCTGGATAACATCATCCTCTTGGCCTAAATCAAAGATAAGATCCTACCAGCAATCCATCATTTACTGTTTATTTATTAATATTTTCAGTAAAATATTTATAAATTTATTTATTACTGTTCCTCCTGATTTCTTTTTCTTCTTTCACTGCTCCATTAAAACCATTTTTCATTTTTACATTCATGTATATCTACTTTGACATCTCACCAATACTTGAAATATGTAAGTCCTTTCCTTAGAGTTATTGATAGTTTACTTCACAATAGTTTATCACCACCTCCTTGACCTTCCTAAACGTGTTAACCATGTGGTACACCATGGTGTGTGCTCAACCCCCCTTGCCAAATGACCTAGTCCTACTGACATGAATAAGGTTTAAAAACTTTTTTTTACTTATGGCTTTACGCCTCGTCGAGGTCTTTACAAGCGGGATGGGACTGGGGACAAGGAACAGGAAGGAATTTGGCCATGACCTTTTTAAGGAAGCATCCCAGCATTTGCCTGGAGTGATTTGGCGAAACCATGGAAAACCCAAAACTGGATGCCCAGACGGGGATTCGAACCGGTGTCCTCCAGAATGCGAGGCCAGAACGTTAACCATTCACCCACCACCCTCGGTATTTTTAAAACTGAAATAATCTAAACTGTGTTTTGTGTTCATTTGTACCTACTGCCTTCATCTGTTATAAGTGATGGGTTATTTTCCATATCCTTCCTCATTTTCATTGCCTAACAGCACTTTTGTTGTCACCACTATACAAAGAAAGTAGGGGGAAAAAAAGACAGAATAACATGAACACAAAATATATATCTTTTACTGAAAATAAAGTAACAAAAACCACATTTCTTTATCAAATGCAAAACACTTATTTATTTTTGAATGTTTCTCCTTACTTAGTTAATGAACACGATTAAATAAAAATTGTAATGCTTAGAGACATTTAAAATTACCAGAGAATGAAGAAAAGGATCTTCAAATGCCCGATCATTTTTGCAGTTAGCAAGTGTTCCCAGAACTCTCATCAGACCAACGCGGTCCTTCTGTCGAGCAGTATGGAGTGTGTAATACATTGCCAATATGCTGGCTACACTGCTCTCTTGCACATATGCTTGGCATGCATCTGGTGGTGGGCCTGCATAGATATATATATGTAATATGGTAAATTATTAACATCAATCACTTAAAAAGTAACCAAACTGGAAGAGATTCATTAATATTGCAATATATATTAGGATAATAATCATTAAATAAGGTATGTGATTAATTAATGCTATTCTATACATATTTACATGACCAGATGACACATCAGTAGAGATAAAAGTGATCACCAATACAAGCTAGTACATTGTTTGCCAGTTGCCTGTTTTCTTAAGGTCGCCATACAAGGACGAGCCAACAGGCCAAATGTCCCCGTGCCGAACCAAAACCCGTCATGTGTGGGAGACCTCGGATGGACTGGCGTGGCCGAGTTTGATTTTCGGCCGCTGCAAAATCCGCCGAGCCAATGCAGGTAGCCGAGGGTCAGGTGGGCTATCCCCACCACGACTGGAGTGGGATAACCCATACAACAAAAAGTGGGTACTAATTTGCAGAAACTTTTGTCTTAAAATCTCAGCTTTCCGACTTTACATCAAAATGAAACTTGCCTCATTTTACTCGCGGGACCATGCACTGTATATTAAATGAAACTCAGTCAAAATCTGGAAATTTTTCTTTTTTCTTTAATCCTGTTCATAATTTTCAGACAGACAAAAAATTAAAAAAAATACAGCTCATTTCTTTCCTGTAGCACCTTAATAGTACCTGAACTCATTTTTTAAAGAATATCTCATATGTGCATACTTTCCCATTTATAGATTTATTATATCTATATATTAAACACAATAGTTAGTTCAGAATGGCTAATAAATTCATAGAATTTCATCTGTTCGTCATTTTCACCCTAGTCCTTTCATTCTTGTACACAGATTTTTTTTTAAAAAAATCAGTGTTAATAGCGAATTAGTGCAACGCCAAAAACAATTCTGAAAGATCAAAAATATGAGCTTTTGCCGCGGCTCAAATAAAGATAACAAATTGGAAGGGTTTAAGTCACAATGGTGTAGGTCAGTCACATTTTCAATAAAAAAAAGACACCAAAACCATATGTAGATAAATCAATCTCTCAACCTGTTAGTAAAAAAATATGAAGCAAGTCAGATTTTCATTCAGCTTCAAACTGGAGGAAATGGAAATTCAACTGATGAACGAAATGCCTGCTCTGTTTATCAGCAAAGTGGTATAAGTCAGTCTTAAACCATTGTGTTTGTAAACACATCCTGCATTCTCACTTTGTAAACGTATCCTGCATGCTGACTTATAGTGCACTTCCGAATAGGATTTCTAAAGATGTAATTGATTCTAAAGAAACAATTCAAGATCTTCTTTCTTACAATTCAAGATACATTACGCAATCTCACTATATATCAGTTTTGGTTATAAATACACCGGTGTAAGTCATACACCCTAGTGTTTCCGATTCCCTTTTTAATAAACACTAGTTTAAGTCATTTCAGTCAGCAGTAAAATGTAACCTGTAACAGCCCTCATACGTGAATTTTTAATACTATTGTACCGTATGAAGTATTTGTAGTGAGCAAAAGTTTGCTTGAATATGATCTGGTATGTTTGTTTTGTAATTTCTTGTAAATCAGTGTATATAGACTTTGTTTTTATGAAAGAAAATTATTTAAAGTTCATTTATTATGCTTAAGAACCGAATGGTGCAAGAGAATTTCTTAAATGTTTGTAATTCCATGTATTAATGCAAGTTATGATGCCTACAGGACAATTTTCTACAGTTTGAGATGATTTCTGCAAATAATTTTGTATTTAAGTATCTCTAATTACCATTTCTGATCAGTTTGTAATGTTGTTAAGTAATTTTGTATTAATTCCGATTGTTTTTAATATGTTTGATTGTTTGAGTGATTGTTAATGTTCGAGAAATATCGGGCGGATGCCTTTGAAGAATTCTCGTAATTTCGATAGAGACTATATAAGCAGATCAGCTGGACAGATTCAGTATTCAGTTTTACAGAGAGATTCATCCAGTTAGTTTTTCAAGTTGAGTTCACAGAGATATTATTTGTGACGGCTCAGAAGTGTATCTCTGTATTGTATCTATGCTTGTGAAAATCGCTGACTTTGTTTTGAGCAAATAAACAAATCTTCAACATAACCTTCTGGTGGACTTTTTAATTAATCAATATATATAAATTAAAACCACCGAAGAACCTAATAAACCATTTAATATACTTTATTCAATTATAACCTCTATTTTAAATCTGATTCCAGGTGACAACACTAAAATGAATATATTACAACATTTATGTTCCAGAATTTATTACAGTATCTTTTGCATTATGTTAATTTCTATAAAGCAAGTAAAATTGACTTACACCATCGTATTTTGTATTTTCTGCGTTCTTACTAATTTTCATCGTTTAATAAAATTGTTTTTAAGAATTTATTTAAGAAGCGTTTAATTTTTCTCCTGTAAAATAAAATTAAAAGCGAAAAAAAATTGTTTAAAATGACTGCTGCTTTCTTTTAAAACTTTCCGGAAGCAGTATACATCCTAAAAAATTTAGAAAAAAATGGCCTTGGTTCTGTGCGACCGTTTAGCCAACTCCAATTTATATTGTACTAAGAACTGTATCAGGCTTCTGTCATGTAATTTTGGAACACAATTTTGAGGACAACACAACACTAAAATAAAAACAGCCGGGCCCTAGCACAGACTTGAACCGGCGAACTTCAAATGCCAGATAAGACAAGCATGCTAGCCACTACACTGCCAGGGCCGAACTAACGAAGGCATGAACTGGCCTGGCTCGGCGTGGCTGTCGTTTATGATCCCCTAGTCTGGACCGAGTCTAAATGGAATGTTGTCAAATTGCCTGGTGCCAGATGGTTCGCCCATGAGTGGCCATCTTTAGATGTCATTTCATTTTAGTTTTACTCAAATATTTATATTTTGAATTTAATGGGAAATATTGATTTTTATTTCAATAAAGTCTTGCCAAACCCTCTGGTATTTCTTAATATGCTTCAACAAGCTGTCTGAAATTAGGTAATAACTGAAATAACTATATTTTTTTTTAACTGCTTTACGTCTCTTAACATCTAGGTCTTTAGAGACGGGAAAGGATGGGGGGCAAGGAATGGGAAGGAATTCAGCCATGGCCTTTTGAAGGAAGCATCCCGGCATTTGCCTGGAGTGATTTGGGAAACCATGGAAAACCCAAATCTGGATGCCCGGACGGGGATTCGAACCGCCGTCCTCCCGAATGCGAGGCGAGAACGCTAACCGTTACACCGCCCCGCTCGGTCGAAATAACTATAGATCTCACTTAAAAATGACAGTATTTTGGTCTTTTGAAATAAATAAAGTTACCCATCTCTAATTAGTCACTATGATGTGTCATCTCTATTAGCCAATGGATTAACTTGCCAATACTTTAAAACAAAATACGAAATTATGCTCATAAACTTTAAGAAGAGTAGAAATAAACATCTGCCAAATCTGAAGCAAGGATGAAGTAAATCACAAATTTCACAAAAAAATACTTTCTGTATGTGGTATGGAGATTATTTATACTACTACCATACAACTTACATAAGTATGATCTTTTTCTCGGACACTGATGATTAATTTTCTCAGGTGACTAGCAGAATGAACAAGGTGTTTACACATGATATTTCGGAGATCGAAATCTCTGTCGCCATATTCTGGTCAAATGACAAATGGGGTAGAAGACTGGGATTCTCATAGTCCGCGAGATGGCTAGTAGTACACAAGGTTGACATTCACGTCGGTGATTGACTCAGGGATCCGAGAACATTCTGATAATATACCACTTGTTAGGTAATCGATTTTGTTTACTCTGACAATTTAAATTGCTGTTCGGTACACATCTACACAATACAGCAATAAGGGAAGATATCTTTAGAAAAACAAATTATGGCACAATTGATAAGCTACAGAGAAAGAACTGATGATTTTTTAAACATTTTTGCTTGTTATCTGTTTTGTTTACCATGATTTACACAATAATGTCCAGATGGAGTTTCATGGGGTTTTGAAGATTGCATTGCCCATGATTCCAAAAGAAAAATGGGGCATTTTTCATCTTGATGGGATTTCAGAAGCCAAAGATGAATGGTGAAAGTGTTCATAAATTTAACTGTCAATTTAATATTGTTCAATGTCCATTTAGCATTGTTTGTTGCCTGGTCTCAAATTTGAATTGTTTAACATGGTTAGTGTAAGGGTTTGGGAGAGACAATACTAGTCTTTTCCAACCAAATGTCAACCTCTCCTTCACGTGGTGCACCCTGTTTGCACGGACGAGGCTCTGGCGACTGAAAGATTCCCGGTATAAGGAGTCACCCACTGCTGGCCAACGGCCTCCGAAAGGAGGGCGGAAGAGCGGGGAGTTGTTCAGGGCACCCTCTTGCCCTTGCGGTTGGAAACGGCCCCTAAAGGCGGATGAATGAGAAGTGATCAACGGCGTGGGGATGCAGAAGGCAACGAGAAACCACTGCATTAAAAGACCCAAAGGGTATCCCGAGGACATGTAATCCTCTCAAATTACGTATATCATGATGGCTTCTTCCTGGGTAAAATATTCCGGAGGTAAAATAGTCCCCCAATCGGATCTCCGGGTGGGGTCTGCTCAGGGAGGAGTCATCAGAATGGATAGAAACATTC
>JARYHS010013630.1:293502141-293645711 GCA_031002005.1 Vandiemenella viatica
GAATGTTTCTATCCATTCTGATGACTCCTCCCTGAGCAGACCCCACCCGGAGATCCGATTGGGGACTATTTTACCTCCGGAATATTTACCCAGGAGAAGCCATCATGATATACGTAATTTGAGAGGATTACATGTCCTCGGGATACCCTTTGGGTCTTTAATGCAGTGGTTTCTCGTTGCCTTCTGCATCCCCACGCCGTTGATCACTTCTCATTCATCCGCCTTTAGGGGCCGTTTCCAACCGCAAGGGCAAGAGGGTGCCCTGAACAACTCCCCGCTCTTCCCCCTCCTTTCGGAGGCCGTGGCCAGCAGTGGTGACTCCTTATACCGGGAATCTTTCAGTCGCCAGAGCCTCGTCCGTGCAAACAGGGTGCACCACGTGAAGGAGAGGTTGACATTTGGTTGGAAAAGACTAGTATTGTCTCTCCCAAACCCTTACACTAACCATGTTAAACAATTCAAATTTGAGACCAGGCAACAAACAATGCTAAATGGACATTGAACAATATTAAATTGACAGTTAAATTTATGAACACTTTCACCATTCATCTTTGGCTTCCTGAAATCCCATCAAGATGAAAAATGCCCCATTTTCTTTGGAATCATGGGCAATGCAATCTTCAAAACCCCATGAAACTCCATCTGGACATTATTGTGTAAATCATGGTAAACAAAACAGATAACAAGCAAAATGTTTTAAAAAATCATCAGTTCTTTCTCTGTAGCTTATCAATTGTGCCATAATTTGTTTTTCTAAAATATCTTCCCTTATTGCTGTATTGTGTAGATGTGTACCGAACAGCAATTTAAATTGTCAGAGTAAACAAAATCGATTACCTAACAAGTGGTATATTATCAGAATGTTCTCGGATCCCTGAGTCAATCACCGACGTGAATGTCAACCTTGTGTACTACTAGGACATCTCGCGGACTATGAGAATCCCAGTCTTCTACCCCATTTGTCATTTGACCAGAATATGGCGACAGAGATTTCGATTTCCGAAATATCATGTGTAAACACCTTGTTCATTCGGCTATTCACCTGAGAAAATTAATCATCAGTGTCGAGAAAAAGATCATACTTATGTAAGTTGTATGGTAGTAGTATAAATAATCTCCATACCACATACAGAAAGTATTTTTTTGTGAAATTTGTGATTTACTTCATCCTTGCTTCAGATTTGGCAGATGTTTATTTCTGCTCTTCTTAAAGTTTATGAGCATAATTTCGTATTTTGTTTTAAAGTATTGGCAAGTTAATCCATTGGCTAATAGAGATGACACATCATAGTGACTTATTAGAGATGGGTAACTTTATTTATTTCAAAAGACCAAAATATTGTCATTTTTAAGTGAGATCTATAGTTATTTCGACCGAACGGGGCGGTGTAACGGTTAGCGTTCTCGCCTCGCATTCGGGAGGACGGCGGTTCGAATCCCCGTCCGGGCATCCAGATTTGGGTTTTTCCATGGTTTCCCAAATCACTCCAGGCAAATGCCGGGATGCTTCCTCAAAAGGGCATGGCTGATTCCTTCCATTCCTTGCCCCCCATCCTTTCCCGTCTTTAAAGACCTAGATGTTAAGAGACGTAAAAGCAGTTAAAAAAAAATATAGTTATTTCAGTTATTACCTAATTTCAGACAGCTTGTTGAAGCATATTAAGAAATACCAGAGGGTTTGGCAAGACTTTATTGAAATAAAAATCAATATTTCCCATTAAATTCAAAATATAAATATTTGAGTAAAACTAAAATGAAATGACATCTAAAGATGGCCACTCATGGGCGAACCATCTGGCACCAGGCAATTTGACAACATTCCATTTAGACTCGGTCCAGACTAGGGGATCATAAACGACAGCCACGCCGAGCCAGGCCAGTTCATGCCTTCGTTAGTTCGGCCCTGGCAGTGTAGTGGATAGCATGCTTGTCTTATCTGGCATTTGAAGTATCGCCGGTTCAAGTCTGTGCTAGGGCCCGGCTGTTTTATTTTAGTGTTGTGTTGTCCTCAAAATTGTGTTCAAAATTACATGACAGAAGCCTGATACAGTTCTTAGTACAATATAAATTGGAGTTGGCTAAACGGTCGCACAGAACCAGGAAGGCCATTTTTTTTCTAAATTTTTTAGGATGTATACTGCTTCAGGAAAGTTTTAAAAAGAAAACAGCAGTCATTTTAACAATTTTTTTCGCTTTTAATTTTATTTTACAGGAGAAAAATTAAACGCTTCTTAAATAATTCTTAAAAAACAATTTTATTAAACGATGAAAATTAGTAAGAACGTAGAAAATACAAAATACGATGGTGTAAGTCAATTTTCCTTGCTTTATAGAAATTAACATAATGCAAAAGATACTGTAATAAATTCTGGAACATAAAATGTTGTAATATATTCATTTTAGTGTTGTCACCTGGAAACAGATTTAAAACAGAGGTTATAATTGAATAAAGTATATTAAATGGTTTATTAGGTTCTTCGGTGGTTTTAATTTATATATATTGATTAATTAAAAAGTCCACCAGAAGGTTATGTTGAAGATTTGTTTATTTGCTCAAAACAAAGTCAGCGATTTTCACAAGCATATATACAATACAGAGATGCACTTCTGAGCCGTCGCAAATAATATCTCTGTGACTCAACTTGAAAAAATAATTGGATGAATCTCTCTGTAAAACTGAATACTGAATCTGTCCAGCCGATCTGCTTATATAGTCTCTATCGAAATTACGAGAATTCTTCAAAGGCATCCGCCCGATATTTCTCGAATATTAACAATCACTCAAGCAATCAAACATATTAAAAACAATCGGAATTAATACAAAATTACTTAACAACATTACAAAATGATCTGAAATGGTAATTAGAGATACTTAAATACAAAATTATTTGCAGAAATCATCTCAAACTGTAGAAAATTGTCCTGTAGACATCATAACTTGCATTAATACATGGAATTACAAACATTTAAGAAATTCTCTTGCACCATTCGGTTCTTAAGCATATTAAATGAACTTTAAATAATTTTCTTTCATAAAAACAAAGTCTATATACACTGATTTACAAAAAATTACAAAACAAACATACCAGATCATATTCAAGCAAAGTTTTGCTCACTACAAATACTTCATACAGTACAATACTATTAAAAAATCAGGTATGAGGGCTGTTACAGGTTACATTTTACTGCTGACTTAAATGACTTAAACTAGTGTTTATTAAAAAAGGGAATTGAAACACTAGGGTGTATGACTTACACGGGTGTATTTATAACCAAAACTGATATATAGTGAGATTGCGTAATGTATCTTGAATTGTAAGAAAGAAGATCTTGAATTGTTTCTTTAGAATCAATTACATCTTTAGAAATCCTATTCGGAAGTGCACTATAAGTCAGCATGCAGGATACGTTTACAAAGTGAGAATGCAGGATGTGTTTACAAACACAATGGTTTAAGACTGACTTATACCACTTTGCTGATAAACAAAGCAGGTATTTCGTTCATCAGTTGAATTTCCATTTCCTCCAGTTTGAAGCTGAATGAAAATCTGACTTGCTTCATATTTTTTTACTAACAGGTTGAGAGATTGATTTATCTACATATAATTTTGGTGTCTTTTTTTTATTGAAAATGTGACCGACCTACACCATTGTGACTTAAACCCTTCCAAATTGAACCTATCTCTGTGAGATAAAAAATTCGTTACCTTTATTTGAGCCGCGGCAAAAGCTCATATTTTTGATCTTTCAGAATTGTTTTTGGCGTTGCACTAATTCGCTATTAACACTGATTTTTAAAAAAAAAATCTGTGTACAAGAATGAAAGGACTAGGGTGAAAATGACGAACAGATGAAATTCTATGAATTTATTAGCCATTCTGAACTAACTATTGTGTTTAATATATAGATATAATAAATCTATAAACGGGAAAGTCTGCACATATGAGATATTCCTTTAAAAAATGAGTTCAGGTACTATTAAGGTGCTACAGGAAAGAAATGAGCTGTATTTTTTTAATTTTTTGTCTGTCTGAAAATTATGAACAGGATTAAAGAAAAAAGAAAAATTTCCAGATTTTGACTGAGTTTCATTTAATATACAGTCCATGGTCCCGCGAGTAAAATGAGGCAAGTTTCATTTTGATGTAAAGTCGGAAAGCTGAGATTTTAAGACAAAAGTTTCTGCAAATTAGTACCCACTTTTTTTTGTATGGGTTATCCCACTCCAGTCGTGGTGGGGATAACCCACCTGACCCTCGGCTACCTGCATTGGCTCGGCGGATTTTGCAGCAGCCGAAAATCCAACTCGGCCACGCCAGTCCATCCGAGGTCTCCCACACATGACGGGTTTTGGTTCGGCGCGGGGACATTTGGCCTGTTGGCTCGTCCTTGTGTGGCGACCTTAAGAAAACAGGCAACAGGCAAACAATGTACTAGCTTGTATTGGTGATCACTTTTATCTCTACTGATGTGTCATCTGTTCATGTAAATATCTATAGAATAGCATTAATTAATCACATACCTTATTTAATGATTATTATCCTAATATATATCGCAATATTAATGAGTCTCTTCCAGTTTGGTTACTTTTTAAGTGATTGATGTTAATAATTTACCATATTACATATATATATCTATGCAGGCCCACCACCAGATGCATGCCAAGCATATGTGCAAGAGAGCAGTGTAGCCAGCATATTGGCAATGTATTACACGCTCCATACTGCTCGACAGAAGGACCGCGTTGGTCTGATGAGAGTTCTGGGAACACTTGCTAACTGCAAAAATGATCGGGCATTTGAAGATCCTTTTCTTCATTCTCTGGTAATTTTAAATGTCTCTAAGCATTACAATTTTTATTTAATCGTGTTCATTAACTAAGTAAGGAGAAACATTCAAAAATAAATAAGTGTTTTGCATTTGATAAAGAAATGTGGTTTTTGTTACTTATTTTCAGTAAAAGATATATATTTTGTGTTAATGTTATTCTGTCTTTTTTTCCCCTACTTTCTTTGTATAGTGGTGACAACAAAAGTGCTGTTAGGCAATGAAAATGAGGAAGGATATGGAAAATAACCCATCACTTATAACAGATGAAGGCAGTAGGTACAAATGAACACAAAACACAGTTTAAATTATTTCAGTTTTAAAAATACCGAGGGTGGTGGGTGAATGGTTAACGTTCTGGCCTTGCATTCTGGAGGACACCGGTTCGAATCCCCGTCTGGGCATCCAGTTTTGGGTTTTCCATGGTTTCGCCAAATCACTCCAGGCAAATGCTGGGATGCTTCCTTAAAAAGTTCATGGCCAAATTCCTTCCTGTTCCTTGTCCCCAGTCCCATCCCGCTTGTAAAGACCTTGACGAGGCATAAAGCCATAAGTAAAAAAAAAGTTTTTAAACCTTATTCATGTCAGTAGGACTAGGTCATTTGGCAAGGGGGGTTGAGCACACACCATGGTGTACCGCATGGTTAACACGTTTAGGAAGGTCAAGGAGGTGGTGATAAACTATTGTGAAGTAAACTATCAATAACTCTAAGGAAAGGACTTACATATTTCAAGTATTGGTGAGATGTTGAAGTAGATATACATGAATGTAAAAATGAAAAATGGTTTTAATGGAGCAGTGAAAGAAGAAAAAGAAATCAGGAGGAACAGTAATAAATAAATTTATAAATATTTTACTGAAATTATTAATAAATAAACAGTAAATGATGGATTGCTGGTAGGATCTTATCTTTGATTTAGGCCAAGAGGATGATGTTATCCAGGATATTTGCTACATTAGTTCCTACATTCAAAGTTCAGATGTGGTTTACAAGAATACTCACTGTAAAGCAGTTGCTGAGGTTGTTAGAGTTATGGGTACTGGAATGTTCTGCTACTGGAAGGTATAGGTAGTGGGTGTAGACTTTTGCTATGCTCATTTATTCTGTCAGAGAGTTGCTCAGTAGTGACTTCTAAATTTGAGCGAATGCAGTGTTGGCAAGTTAGTTTATATATGAGGTGCATTTAAGAACAAGTAGCATGTTCAATGATGGGGGTCGTTCGCCCTGCGGTAGGACTAGAATAGGTTGCAGATTCATGCTGCAGGTTTTGCACCATGTCTGTTGCGTGGGAAGATCCATGTGGTAGTTTTGGAGAATCTGAAGTAGGGTATTTGTGGACCAAGATGTTCTTAAGATTGTGTGGTCTGCTAAAATGTACTGAGGACATTGGCTAGAATTTTGGAGAGAAGAGTGCGCAAGAGAAGTGATATCGCTGGTTATTGCCTGTGTGTGCATAGAGCTGTTCATGAATCTGCAATTTTTTTATCACTAGCTTAGTTTTTGTATACTAAATTACTTTAAAATCTTTAAATTATCAACTAAATTCTTAGCATTACTATTGGCAAGAAGAATGATTTATACTTACATTTATAAATAACAGTTTTAAATTTGCATCATTGTTGTAATATAGCATTATTTATTTATCACAAGTTTTATTAATTTACAAATAGCTAAAAGCTGAGTAATTAGTTTATTAAAAACTAGCTTCAAGCCCGTCGAAGATGATGGTTTGAATGCAATATTTTGGCAATTCATTTTTTTGAAGCTAGTTATTATACGGAATTGTTATTACATATTGCTCATAACCTTAATTTTATGATGTTCTACATATTTTGTTTGCAGTTCACATAGCAATACAGTAATAACTTCTACTGAATTAATTATGACAGAAGTATAGAAACAAATTAAAAATAAATTAGGAATCCCAAAAATGTTTGCTATATCATGTAATATAAGTTTTATTCCTGGTGCAGGCACAATTCAGCACAATAAATATGGAACTACTTCCATTCACATGAAGTAATACCTTCAGTAACATAGATAGCACTTATGAAAGCAGTTTAAATTGTTTAAAAACTGGTTTCAGAGTGAATTATGCTGTAACAAAATGTGTCAGTTGTTATTCTGGTCAACTTAACCACAACCTCCACTAATATAGCATCCGAAAATCACAGCTTCTATTACCCTCATATGAATAAACGATGAGTATCACCTATGGTGGTAGAAGGGATTTATTCTGGAAAAGATTATAAGGAAAAACAAATATTGATAATTTTTAATGATATTTTTTGTGATATGAGTACCGTACTGTGGATATATTATCGGAGTATTTGGCTATGATTTATTTAAATAAATACATTTTACTTTAAATGACACAGAGTATAATATCAAAAGCTGATAACTGTCATTTATTTGAGTGATACATTTCACGATTCGTACGGTTCGTGTAAACTTTCTCTGAGTTTTTAGTAAAATTCATTGTTTCTTCTGTCAAAAAAATTCTTAGGTTATGTTTTAACCTAACTGATAGAAATAATATGATAAAACATCAAATACCATTCTTCTTCCATGAGTTTCTGCATCTATTTGACGTAACTAAACAGAAAGCAATATTTAAATTTAAATGAACATACCATTGTAACTTTGTAACATATGATTGCCCCGTTTTAATTTTTTTTTATCCCTACTCTTTTTATGTTTGTGCAGTTACTTCTACAGCCGACTAGTGTGTTTTATCTGGCATTGCAGTTACGTTCCAGCAGATACCATGAGAAATTTAAGTTTCTTAAATGTTTCTTTCATTAGTGACATGTTACTGAATAGTAGTTGTAGTTCCACATTTTTTCAGCCAAAATATTTTTCCACATTTTTTTTAAGAATAAAATGCTACAAAAAGCAAACTTTATAACTGTAGTATGCCAATTAATTTAATAACACTGCATATGTATTAAACTGTGAACATAATATCTAATTCCTCTGGTGGCTATTATTTTCCGGCAAGACATAGACATATCCTTGATGATTTTTATTATTATTATTATTATTATTATTATTATTATTATTATTGATGGCCTTCGGTCTATCGACCATATGGCCAGCTTCAATTTTTCCATTAATTTTTACATTTTCTGCTTAATCTATTACAGTAATATAATCGGACCTTACTTCACCATGGATCATGTAATCAATCAGTGATAACAATGATAACATAATAAGATGACAATTAAAATTTAATAACATAAAATTTGTAAGGTCTATAGAAAGACGTCGGTACTGGTAGAATTATGGTATGAGTTTAACTTGATGTACACAATAAGATTTTTATTTTTTTATTTTTTTGTAGAAATTGATACCTGAATTAACTTTTATTAAATAGTAGTGCTGATAACAATTAATGAAGGTTACTTAATATAATTACACTTGCCATTTTATGCTAATTTTAACTGGTTTAAGTACAGTGTCTACTGTTACATTTGATGCAATTATAACTACCTAAAATTCCAGGATTTACACAGTCACTTTTTTTTTTTTTTTATGAGTACTTTAAAGAGAGATATCTGCCTCTCTTAAATAAAATAGGTGCTCAAAAGGGCCCCTAGCTGGAAATTTTTGGGGTAGTTTTGATTTCTTCCATTATATATGTTTTTTGGGGTGCTGAATCAGAATCTGAGGTTTGCTAACAAAATTTCGTGACGGAACATTGGAAAAAATGAAAAAAAGAGTAAAAAATCTCATTTTTTGGCGGTTTTTCGCTTATAACTCTAAATCTATCAACTTTTAGTAAATAATCTCCATATTTAAAATGAAAGTACATAAAATTTCCTACAATTTTCACCATTAAAGTTTTTTTTCTCGGAAGAAGCGTTTGGGCTCAAGCGGTAGTTGAAAATTGGCGAATTTTTCAACCTCCGCGAAAACCCATTATTCCTCTCCAAAACTAAAATTTATTATCAAATGCTGTCAATATTAGTGAATTCCTCCTGGTTTTAAGTTGAAAACAATGTAGCCTAGTTTTCATTTTTTCTAAATGTCGATGTTTACGGGTTCAGTTCCGAGGCCTAATTGTGGGGCTGTAACCCCCTATTCTACTACTACATTTAACGTGTTTATTCAATATTTTTATCTTTTTACATAACATACGACACCTTTATACTTTCTATAAGTTACCACTCAATAACTCATTCATTATTATTTAATCCTGTAAATGAGGCAGCACTGAAGAGCAGGCACGTGCGCAGGCATCACTGGTGGAGGTTTCTCTATTCGTAGCAGTAAAAAAACTGTTGTGGGCACTTGGAGTGATATCGCCATTGAATAAACTCTAATGAAGTCAATGAAGACGAGTGAAGGTCTCGCTCATGGCCGTGGAGTAACTGGAGGCGTCGTGGCAAGACGGACTAAAGGGATGACAGCATTGCATAATGTATGTCAAGAGATTGAGCACTTTACAGGATAGAACGAGAAACAATATTGCCGCATGAACGCCAGTGTACCGTCTGCCAGCATGGCGCAGCGGGTAGCGTCACAAATTGCGGTACCGAAGGTCGCCGGTTCAATCCCGCCCACTGACAAAAATTATTTAATTCTGTTTATTATTTCCAGAAGATTCTACATGTTTCCTAAGGTCACTTGTAACTTCTACTTGTTAACTACTCTTGTAATCTCTAGTACGTTCTATCTGTGTATAAATAGAAGAGCATTCTGCCCAAGAGGCAGTCAGTGCTGCGTGTATGTTTGAGTTCTCAATAAACCTGTTCTCAGTTTAAGTGCTGTGTTCATTGACAAGTAACCTTCGAATTCACACCTGCCCCGGTTCCAACGCGACATAGATTGGTGGAGACGCCGGGTACCCTGTGCAACAGCTGCATCGTCGTGGCTCCGATTAGGCAACGTAAAAGTCGCCGCCTACACGGACTGGAACCGGACTACAAAGGATATACTCAGTACGTCCTTCCGAAAGTCCGCGTCATTAGGAAACCCATGGCGGCAAGCCAGCTGCACATTCGACACCCATCGGTGTTCTCTGGAGACGCTGGACAGGATCCTAACAAATGGCTAAAAGGATTCGACCGAGTCGCCAAGTACAACAGGTGGGATCATACCATGTGCTTGGCAAATGTTTATTTCTATCTGGACGGAACCGCCCAGCAGTGGTTCGAGAACAACGAAGAAAAACTGAATAACTGGGAAGTGTTCCAGACAGAACTTAAGAAAACGTTTGGGGACCACCAGCGACAAATCCGCTCGGCGGAAGAACAACTGAAGAACCGGGCCCAACGACATGGGGAGCCGACGCAATCTTACATACAGGATGTTTTGGCCTTATGCAACGTAGTCAACCCGAATATGACTGAAGCCGACAAAATCACGCACCTAATGAAAGGTATTGCAGAAGACATGTACCAAGCTCTTCTGATAAAAGACGTCGCTACGACGGAAGAGTTCATCAAGTGGTGCCAGCGGATTGAGGAGATGCAACAAAGGAGGGTTGGGCGAAAGAAGTATGACAGACTTCCCAACGTAGTCCCTATGGCAGTTGTGGAAGACCAGCACGACTTTGCGTCTCTCATACGACAAATTGTGAGAGAAGAATTACAACAGTTCATGGCAGCTGGGACTCTTGAACCGAGTGAGCATCAGATCATGGCCATGGATGTAAGCCCAGTGGCTCATGAAGGAGCCGACGCGGCGGAAAAAGAGGTATTTCAGACAATAGCTCCTGTCTGCCTAGCCAATCGCACTCGACGTGAAGAATGGCCTCGCCCTGATATGACGTATGCTGCAGCTGCCAAATGGCAGCCTAGGAACCGGCCGACACGGCCACAACCAAATCCTCCGGCACCTATGACGTCCCGCAGACGAACGGACGTCTGGAGGACAGAAGACAACGCGCCAGTATGTTTCCACTGTGGGCGCCCTGGACATGTCGTACGATACTGCAGAGAGAGAAGACGAGTATTTGACGATTATTTTGCCGCAAGACGTCCGCCATCAGAACAGTTCTACCCCAGGCAGCCACCCGCTGACGAGTTCGGTCGACCTACGGGAAGAAGCCCATCGCCGTACCCTAGACGAGGTCGATCCCCGACGCGCCGCTGCCGTTCATCGTCGCCGGACAGAGCTACCAGCCGCTCCCCTAGCCGCCGCACGCAGGAAAACTAAGCAAGGCGACCATCTACGGAGGTGAGGCCGCCGCAGATGAAAATCCTCCATGGATGACAGTCACTAAGATGTCGGGAAATCTCATCAACGTTATAATCGACGGCCAACCTGTCCGGGCGCTGGTTGATTCAGGAGCTTCTTTCTCCGTATTGTCGGACAATTATCGTCGCACACTAAAGAAGACAATGTTCCGTGATACGGGGGCAACTGTGCTAAAGGTCGCAAATGGAAAGTACGTCCAGCCAGCTGGAGCTTGTGTCGCGAGAATAACCATCAACAACAGGACCCAGCCAGTTGAATTTGTCATTTTAACAGAATGTAGTCATAATGTCATCCTTGGATGGGACTTCCTTAAGGCATCCCAAGCTGTCATTGACTGTGGAACATCTGAGCTGCAAATTGAAGAAGTCGTTGCGACGGGTACACGTAACACAGAATCTTCTGGGAAGTTATTCGCCGTTGACAACGTGACAATCCCGCCGTTCGCAATGAGAAGAGTCCCAGTCAAAAACACGGACGACCGCAACCTTGAAGTGCTTGTCGATAGTAGAAAGTTTATTAGGCTCACGAAAGAAATCTACATACCAGCGGCTATCATAAGCATTATCGGTGGTCGAGGAGACATTTGGATCACCAACTGTCACGAGCAGTCACAAATTATCCCCAAGGGAATGTGCATAGGGACAGCTGAACCAGTCCAGGAGGGCGAGCTCAACGTCATTAACGAAGATCCATGCTCTGTTACTAGTACCGACAACACGCTGGAGGAAACAACTATGGAACTGCCAATAGGGTCCGGCCTGACCAAGGAACAACACCACCGGGTGTTAGCTATACTACGCCAATTCTCTGGTGTATTCACACCCCAGCAAAAAAAAGGTCAGACGAAACAGCCCACGATAAAGCATCGTATCAATACTGGGGATCATCCGCCCATTAGCCAGCGCTCGTACCGATTGTCACCAGTCGAAAGGCGAATAATTCGAGAGGAAGTGGAGAAGATGTTGCATAATGACATTATTCAACCTTCGGAGAGTCCTTGGTCATCTCCGGTGGTCCTCGTAAAGAAGAAGGATGGTACGTGGCGATTCTGTGTCGACTATCGGCGGCTGAACAAAATCACAAAGAAAGATGTCTACCCACTGCCGCGCATCGACGACGCCTTAGACTGCTTGAAAGGAGCTACATACTTCTCAACCATGGACATGCAGACAGGCTACTGGCAAATCGAGGTTGACGAAGCTGACAGAGAAAAGACGGCTTTTATTACACCTGATGGCGTCTATGAATTCAAAGTAATGCCATTCGGATTATGCAACGCTCCGGCCACATTCGAACGCATGATGGACAACTTACTTCGACACCTTAAGTGGACGACGTGTCTTTGTTATTTAGATGACATTGTTGTTTTCTCGAAAACATTTGAAGAACATCTGAGTCGCCTGTCAACGGTGCTGAAGTGTGTTCAGACTGCAGGACTCCGCCTCAATCCGAAGAAGTGCCTCTTCGTCGCCAGAGAGATAAAAATCCTGGGGCACCTGGTCAACGGAGATGGCGTCCGCGCTGATCCAGATAAAGTAAGGGCAGTCATGGAATTTCCAACTCCTCAGCACATTCGTGATGTGAGAAGCTTTCTTGGGCTGTGCTCATACTTCCGGCGTTTCATAAAAGGATTCTGTAACATGGCACGTCCACTGCAAGAACTTTTGCAGGGAGACGCCAAGTTTTACTGGGATGAAACTAAAGAAAGATCTTTCCAGGCACTTAAGGAGGCTCTAACTTCCGCACCAGTTCTAGCCTTATACGACGAGAATGCAGAAACTGAACTTCACACTGACGCCAGCGGTTATGGGATCGGTGCAGTGCTTGTGCAAATTCAGGAAGGTGCTGAGAAGGTGATAGCCTATGCATCAAGAGTATTCTCTAAGCCCGAGATAAACTACTCTACAACCGAGAAAGAATGCCTCGCAGTTGTCTGGGCTATCAACAAGTTTCGTCCGTATTTATTCGGCAAACCTTTCACCGTCGTAACAGACCACCATTCTTTATGTTGGCTAACCAGCTTGAAGGATCCATCAGGTCGACTAGCAAGATGGGCACTTAGACTTCAAGAGTACGACGTCACGGTGGTATTCAAAAACGGACGCAAACACAAGGATGCCGACAGCCTTTCAAGGAATCCTTTAATAGAACACAACAGCATGAATGGAATTTCAGCCCTCGCTGAATTAGGTGACGTTGCAGCTGAACAGAGGGAAGATTCAGAGTTATTAAGAACCATAGACGCCTTGGAGAAAGGAGAACCGGCCAAAGGAGGGTTTCAATTGATAGATGGGACATTGTATAAGAACAACTACGATCCACTAGGCCCCAAGTGGCTTCTGGTCGTTCCAGCTCATCTCCAGCCAGCTATTCTCAAGTATTTCCACGACGCTCCAATATCCGGTCATCTGGGATTTGTGAAGACCCTGGACCGAATCCGACGCAGGTATTACTGGAAGGGTCTCTACCGATCTGTCAAGCATTATGTGAGTCACTGTAAAGAGTGCCAGCGACGGAAACATGTGCCGCAATTACCTCCAGGTCATCTAGTACCAATTCCGCCTGCAGCAGTTCCATTCCACCGAATTGGGATCGACCTTTTAGGGAGGTTCCCGAAGTCGACAGCCGGTAACCGATGGATAATAGTCTGCACCGACTACCTCACGCGCTACGCTGTCACCAAACCTGTGCCGACTGCAGAAGCTCCAGAGGTTGCAAAATTTCTAGTAGAAGACATTATTTTGAAGCATGGAGCACCACGTGTGATGATATCCGATCGTGGAAAGGTATTCCAGTCAAGACTAGTATCAGAGGTCATGTCAAGATGCGACGTTGTCCACAGGATGACAACTGCATACCACCCTCAGACAAACGGTCTCACAGAACGCTTCAACAAGACATTAGCCGATATGCTGTCGATGTATGTGGATGTTGAGCAGAAGGATTGGGATACAATACTGCCAGTGGTCACATTTGCTTATAATACAGCAAGGCAAGATACGACAGGCTTCACTCCGTTTTTTCTGCTCCATGGCCGTGAAGCTGAGACCACAATGGATACGCTGTTCCCATTCCAGCCGGACGACACTCAGGATGACTATATAAAACAGCTCATTACCAGGGTCGAAGAAGCAAGACAGCTGGCTCGCATACGAACACTGGCCACCCAGGAGAAGGACCGTCAGCGGTATGACGGCAAGCACCGACCTGTTGCGTACAACCCAGGAGATCTCGTATGGATTTTTACCCCTGTCCGGAAGGTTGGGCTATCAGAAAAGTTACTGAAGCGGTACTTTGGTCCGTATCGTGTCATACGCCGCCGGTCAGACGTCACATACGAAGTCGAGGATTATGAGCCGTCTTCGAAACGACGAAAGCGAAGGGACATTGTTCACGTCCTCCGCATGAAGCCTTACTACAATCCTGACGAGCAGCTAGGCACAACCAGCTTCTTGTTCAAGGACTCTGAGGACGGTTTGGATACTGAGGAAGTCGGACAGGAAGATAATAGTACAACCAGGAGGGGCCCTCCAGAACTGCCATACAGAGGACCCACGACAAGATCAAGATCCAGGACACTTCAGCGTGCCCCAAAAGAAATCTAACAGCGGGACGCTGTTTTCCTCAGGAGAGGGAGCAATGCCGCATGAACGCCAGTGTACCGTCTGCCAGCATGGCGCAGCGGGTAGCGTCACGAATTGCGGTACCGAAGGTCGCCGGTTCAATCCCGCCCACTGACAAAAATTATTTAATTCTGTTTATTATTTCCAGAAGATTCTACATGTTTCCTAAGGTCACTTGTAACTTCTACTTGTTAACTACTCTTGTAATCTCTAGTACGTTCTATCTGTGTATAAATAGAAGAGCATTCTGCCCAAGAGGCAGTCAGTGCTGCGTGTATGTTTGAGTTCTCAATAAACCTGTTCTCAGTTTAAGTGCTGTGTTCATTGACAAGTAACCTTCGAATTCACACCTGCCCCGGTTCCAACGCGACAATATAACAACACGTTGACAGCAGAGATGCTAGGCAAACGTGAGACACCACTGCTGCATATAAATTACTTCGATTGATTCCACAAGCATCCTCCTTTCCCAATTAGCACTGACCTAATGTCACTAAGTACAGGTGTTGCCGCAGATGAGATGGTCAATTGCCACTTGTCTAAGGAGATGGACATGAAAGGTATACATCGCATTGTTGGGGTGATTTTCACGCTGTAAAGTTCAAACGATTCGAAAGATTGGAGCCTGTTGCGATCATGAATAGCTTTAGTCAGATAGAAGATGGCTGAAGTTATCAATCCAAAAACAGTTTTTCAACGAATGACCATCATGAAACATTCAGATGAAGAACTGCGTTATGATCCTGTACCCTACCCTCTCTCTCTTTTTGACAGGCATGGATCGACGAAAGGAACAAAATTGAGCTTATACAAGGCTTTTGTGCCAACCGGACAAGCGAACATGAGTAATACAAAATATGTTATTGACAGAGGGTTTTTGTTACATTGGGTCAAATGGCACCACAGCCAAACATATGCAGAAATTTGCAACATTTATGTCTCATATGTTAAGTCACAGTATAAATGCCATTGTCATTTTCAATGGCTACGCTGACGAAGCTCGTGAAAGTACCAAGTGCATAGAAAGATTTAGAAGAGCGCAAATAAAACAAAGTGTTGCAATATCATTTAGTTAATCGATGGTCCCCACTGTCTCACAGCAAACTCCAAAAACAAGAGTGTTGATAAATATGATAATGGAAAAATTCGAGGATTTAAAAATTGTTTCACAACAAGCAGTGGAGGATGATGATATCCTGATTATCACAATAGCTCTAAAGTTGACCTCTTGGAATGAATCTGTGACAGTGGTTGGGGAAGATATCGATATTTTTGTGATTTTGATTGGGCTTTGTAGCCATAACATAAAGAATATCTTATTTATCAAACCAGGAAAAGGATAGGAATCCCAGGCCATTTACAATCCTCATCTTACTGACAAAATCATATCAGACCATATATTGTTCTTGCACACAATGAGTGATTGTAACACCACTTCTGCTTTTTTCAATCAGGGTAAATTGGAATTTCTAAAAATCCAGCAGAAGAACAATGGCTTGCTACGAGTTATTGATGCTTTCAAAGACCCTCATGCACATCTCCCATGTGCCGACTATAACACCACGTTCAAACTCACTTAAATCATGATAACCTGCCATTGTAGCAGCAGTAACTGGTCTAAGGCCTGTGCCAGACACCCGTTGTCTGATATAGGTGTTGCCGACCGCAGTGCCGTACTCTGAGTGTTTACATATCTCTGTGTTTGCATATGCATGCCTATACCAGTTTCTTTGGCTCTTCAGTGAAGATTCTTAATTGAAAGCGATATTTCTGCACCTCATATATAACACTATATTATTGCAGATACAAAAATGGACTTTATCAATTCTTTTTACTAGACGACCTGTGCGAAAATTTTGTGAATAAAATGCGATGAATAGAGAGGCTGAATATCTCACTAAAGCTGAGACATTACTCTTCATACTCCTAATTCATTTATCGATTTTGGTTAGAAATCCAGGGAGATGAATGGCTCGAGACACAAAAAACGCATTTTAGAAAAATTGACATTTTTGCCCTTTAAGGGTCGAATTACAAAAAATTCCTTTCTTAAAATATAATGTTACCACGTCGGCGACCTTAGTCTTTAATATGACACCTCATTTATCTATATGGGTTAGATATCAAGGGAGATAAATAGCTCGTGACACAAAAATGCGTTATAGAACCATTTATACTTTTTCCCTTTAAAGGTTGAATTCAAAAAATTCCTCTCTTACAATATGATGTCACCAACGCTGAGACTTTATTCGTCATAATCTTACTTGGTTTATCGATTTTGGATAGATATCCAGGAAGATAAGTGGCTTGAGACACAAAAAACGCATTTTTAAAAAATTGACATTTTTGCCCTTTAATGGTCGAATTACGATAAATTCCTTTCTTAAAGTATAATGTTACCACGGCGGAGACATTAGTCTTTAATATGATATCTAATTTATATATATCGGTTAGATATCAAGGGAGATAAATAGCTCGTGACACAAAAATGCATTGTAGAACCATTTATACTTTTTCCCTTTAAGGGTTGAATTCCAAAAATTTCTTTCTTACAATATGATGTCACCAAAGCTGAGACATTATTCCTCATAATCTTACTTGATTTATCGATTTTTGATAGATATCCAGGGAGATAAGTGGCTAGAGACACAAAAAACGCATTTTAGAAAAATTGACATTTTTGCCCTATAAGGGTCGAATTACGACAAATTCTTTTCTTAAAATATTATGTTACCATGGCGGAGACCTTAGTCTTTAATATGATACCTCATTTAGCTATATCGGTTAGATATTATCGGAGATAAATCTGTCGTGACACAAAAACGAATTCCAAAAATATTGATACTTTTGCCCTTTAAGGGTCGAATTACGAAAAATTTCTATCTTAATATATGACGTCACTAAAGCGGAGATCTTTATCTTTAAAATGATACTTCTTTAAATGATTCCAGATAGGTATCCATGGAGATAATGATCCTAACACAGAAAACAGCATTTTAGAAATATTGACATTTTCGCCCTTTAAGGGTGGAATTCCGAAAACTTCATTTCTTAAAATATGTTGTAACCAAAGTGAAGACCATAAGCTTTAAAATGACACCTCATTCATTGATTTCGGTTAAGTATGAAGGAAGATACAAGCTTGTGACAAAAAAATACCTTATAGAAATAATATATATGATGTGATAATTTTATTTATTTGACTTTCTGTCAAATTCTGACTGCAACAGTGTTAGGCTAACAATAAACTTCCATTATAATCTATATACCTATGACAGTAAATGAATTTGAGGTAAATATTCATAAATAAGTGTGTCAACTTTGGTATGCCTCTATCTCAGATAATAAGAGTAATAATAACAATGATACAGGCTCTCCCGTGAATGTGTTGATTTGTTCAATGGATGTTTCTTCTGTTGTTGCTGCTTTTAATTTGGGAGTAGTTTAGCTATACTATGAAACATTTAAACCGGCAATGAATATTCTTTTGAAATATCAGCACATTTTTCTTGAAATTTGTAGTATGGAGAGACTCGTTGAAGAAAATTTGAGCTTAACCATAAATTTAATGTTTTCTATTGTGAATGTTTACTGTCCAATTGTGCATAAGCTTTGATTTACTTTTTTTTAATATATCTTTTATTATTTTTCTGAAAAGAATATATCAAAGGAATAAATTAGATGATTTATAAATTCTTTTTATGTGATAATTTTATGTGTTTGACATCCTGCCACATTCTGACTGTAGGTTGCTAGCTCTCACTGACAATTAACTCTTTTTGCAGGTATCACTCCTAATTCACCTTGGAGATGAATTTGCAGCAGAAGATTTTTGCACAGTTATTTTTGATGAATTTTTCTTTGCTGGCTTATCCAGAGATAATGTACCTAAACACCTGCTAAAACTTCTTTGGTACATTTATCCAAAACTACCTGCCAGTCGTTTACAAACTTTGGTGAAAGCGTTACAACCAACAAGCCAGGTAACATTTTTTATTATTATGCTGCATGTACAAAAAAGTGTAGAAATAATTTTTATGTTCAACAATTGAATTCTACTGATACTTTTTTGTATGTATTTGCCTGAAATTGAAAATTGTATTTCAAAAATACTTTTCCCTTTAATTCTTTCTCTGTGTTGCTAAAATTATTTCATACCAGCTTGCATCTGAACACCATACAGACTACTGTTAACTGTTATTGTCATATTAGAGAGTAGTGACAGTTATAATTCAAAAATTCAGCTCATATTTAACATTAATGTGACTAAGGAAAAAGGAAGCCGCTTTTAGTTGATATAAATAATTATTTAACATTAGTCTTTTATAAAATAACAAGAACAGATTGGAAGAAAGGCCTTAATCTATACCTATATTAATCTATATTAAAAGATTCAATTTTTATTAAAACTATTTATCTTATATATATATATGTATAGTAACAATGAAATCAAGACACTAAGTAGTGGAAAGGAATCAAATTAGGATAGGGAAATGAGTCACAACTTACCTTTAGATGATGGATGTGGGGCGCAAACACACAGAAAAGACAAACACAAATAATAAAGTAATTTTCAGGTTAAACTCTTTGTCAACAGGAGAACATTATGAGAGGTGGGTACAGCAGGAGACTGCTTCACAGAAAGACCGCCAGGTGGGAAAATGGTGGCGGTAAATTCAAACATCGGAAAAGTAGAGGGGCAGTGAATAGAGCTAATACCCGAGCATGGATAAATATCCAAACTAATCTCCGGTCGGTGGGAAGAGCAAAAAATAATTAAAACTAAATTTGAAAATAAAATAAAAATAATAATTATATAAAATATTATACAAATACAAATTTAAAAAATAAATAAAAATAATTATAATAAAAATAATAATTTTTATGAAGTAAACCTCACCTTAGGTTAGTGGTGGTTCAATATAGGTAATGGAAAAGACAGGATTAAAAAAGGTTAAACACATGTAATAATAATAATTATTCAAGTCTTGGGTTATGGCATGGGCAGCAACTGGGTGCTTTGGGTTCTGTGTGAACACCGTCTGTCAGTGGCCATTCATTCTGATGGAGGGTGGATTTGTGGTCAAACCTAATATGAAGCCAGGCAGTGGTTGCATGTTAACTGGTAAATTACATGGGTGGTTTCACAGGTGGCGTGTCCTATGATGGGGAAGCTTTCCCCTGTGACCGGGTTGATGAAAGTGGTGGAAGCATGGTGTATGTCACACATCTTGCAGCAGGGTCTATTACATGGGAAAGAGCCTTGGGGCTGACTGTTAGGATGAGGAAGACTGTGTTTGTGGACTAGAAGTTTGCTGAGGTTAGGAGGTCTGCTGAAACAAGTTCTAGGAGGGACAGGGAGGATTTTAGGAAGAATTGATCTCATTTCAGGGCAGGTTTGCAAGAAATCATAGCCCTGCCGGAGGATTCTGTTAATGGATTCGAGGCCTGGGTATTACTGTGTGACCAAGACTGGATTGTGGTTGGTTTTTGCAGGTTTGGAATGATTGATGGGTTTATTCAGTTGTAATGTTGCACATGAGAGCTGTTTGTTCACCACAGCTGGAGGGTAGTTGCGAGATATTAATGCTTGTGAAATACTGTTTGAATAATCCATGAGAGACTGTTGGTTGGAGCATATGCGACTACCTAGAATGCCAAGACTGTTGGGGAGAGAACGTTTGGTATGGTATGGGTGGCAACTGTCGAAATGGAGATACTGTTGAAGGTTGGTTGGTGTGATGTGGATTGAAGAGTTGAGATAGCCATTGGATAGGGACAAATCCACATCCAAGAATATGGCCTGGGTGTGGGAGTAGGACCAAGTGAATTTCAGTATCCTAAAGTTATTGAAATGGTTCAGGAAATTTAGCAGTTCATTTTCTCCATGCGTTGAAATCATAAATATGTCATAAATCAAACGAAGCCAAATGAGGGGTTTGAAAAGGACTTCCTTCAGAAATGTCTGTTCCAGGCGGCCCATGAACAGATTACCATAAGAGGGAGCCATGAGGGTGCCCATGGCAGTTCCGCAGGTTTGGTGATAGATGTTGTCTTTGAAAGAGAAGTAGTTGTTATTAAGGATAAGGTGGACTGATTTGATGAGGAAGGATGTCATAGGGAGGCTGTTGGGAGGCACTGATCCAGAAAATGTTCCATGGCCCTGAGGCTGTGCCAGTGATGAATGTTTGTGTACAAGGACATGACGTCAATGGTAACCAGCAACTCAATACTAGTCAGGGACTTTGTGTATCACAAGATGTACAGAAATAGCAATTGAAATCCATTATGTTCATATTGGTATGAAATGCTCGCCTCATGACATTCATCAAACCAATTCTCTTTCCTCATTCAGACACAAAGACATTGCAGTGTGAACATTTGTAATGATGTTTTGACTGTATCTTCTGCATACTACATTCTTCACATCTCATTAAACCAAATACAGAATATTCAAACTCTTCACTTTGTCTGAACTGGATGCCACATTAAAGTATACTAGACTCCGCAAAGCCACTGGACAAGATGGCCAGTACCCAGAATTCCTCGTTAAGACAGGCCCTATTACAAGTAAATGGTTGCTTGCACTTTTCAATGAAATATTACACACTTCAAAGGAGCCTCCTGCCTTTTAAAAAAAGTGAAGGTGATTGCCATTGTAAAACCGGGTAAAAAAGGAACTGCACCAGAACACTATAGGCCAATTTCTCTCATCAGCGCAGCATATAAGCTGCTTGAGAGAATTATCCTGGTTCACATTCAAAGCACCATTAATAAAGTCATTCCCCCAGAACAGGCTCGATTCAGACCAAAGCGTAGCTGTGCCGAGTAGGTTCTGACTCATGTGACCCACATTCCAAAATAAACTTAAAACAGTAGCTGTGTCCGTCGGCCTATCAGCAGTCCATGATACTGTCTGGCGTGAGGGTTTCCTCGTCAAATTCCTAAGTGCTGTACCATGTAAAAAAATAGCTGAACTCTCGAACAACATGCTGAGTAATCACAAATCCAGGTCCCCTGCTAGGTCCGAAATAGTCGCTGGCGTGTTCTCAACAACGAACTGCCTCACGGTTCAGTGCTTTTTAATTTATATATTGCAGACATACCTCAACTAAATTACAGGATATTTCAGTATGCCAATGATCTGGCTATTACTTTCCAGGATAAAAACTTCCAGATTTGTGAGGAAAGACTCTCTGAGAGTCTTAACCAGCTCTACATATTCTTCTCTAAGTGAAAACTAAAACCTAATCTGACAAAGACAGAGTCTTGTTGCTTCCACCTTTCAAATCAGCTTGCCCACGTCAGAATAATACCAACTATCAGATCCCTTGGAAGAGTAGAACATAAAGACCACCCCAAATATCTGGGAGTAACCTCGGATCGAGCCCTCACTTTTATTCAGCATTTATCTAACACTGCAGAGAAAGTGAAGACCCATGTGAGCCTTGTTAAGAAACTGGCTGGTACATCATGGGATACAGGCGCCCAAGTTCTTCGAGGAGCAGCCCTTGGCTTGGCATTGTCCGCAGCAGATTACTGTTGCTCTACATGGCTTGGTATGCTTATACTGCCAAAGTTGACTGCCAGCTTAATGCTGTCATTAGGTCTACCCCAGTATCCTGGCTGCCTGTACTTTCCAACATTCCTCCTCCTCATTTGAGGAGAAAATTGATATTGCTTAGAGAATTGGAAGGAGTCGAGGAAAACAACATGATTCCTCTGCATGGTGACCTCCTTCAGCTGCCTCGCACATTACTAAAATCGAGGAGACTGCCTACATGGAAGCAGCCAATCTTAGGCATAACCACTTTAACTTGTATGAAGAGTGGAGAAAGGAGAACAAAGCTTACAGCCCACATAACTGTGGGCTTATAAAAGATGTGACAACCTTTGTTCCAGGATTTGACTTGCCTGTGTGTCTTTGGTGTAAATTGAACAGATTTCCCACAGGTCATGGATTTTGCAATGCAACCACACATAAGTGGGGTCTCCGTGAAGATGCGTTGTGTGACTGTGGTGGTATCCAAACTGCTAACCACATTGTGATGGACTTTCCAGCAAGAAAATTACCTGGAGGCCTTCTCCCACTACATCAAGCTGGACCAGCTGCCAGAAGATGGCTTGAATCTATAGATTTAGTTATCTAATTGACATGTCTTTTGTTGTACTTGGCATACGATAATAATAATATAACTTCACATCTTCATCTGATTTTTACAAATTAGGTCCAGTGTATACCTCTGTTTCCCAATCTTAGGTCTCACATTGTGGAATAGTGACTTGCATTGTTTTAATGGATGAGGGTTTGATGAAATATCTGTAGATGAACTTTTCTTCTTACCGATATCCTTCGTAGTTATCATACCCTGTGCAACGGATCTTCTGAAATTTTTTACAGTTTTTTTTTTTCCAAATATCAGACCATTTATGCTAAGGGCATTGACAAATACAATATCCAGAATTCCCCAAAGCAATCTGTGCCATGATTTCAGTGATTTTCAGTCAGCATTGCACAAAACCATAAAACCATCAGCAGTATCAACCCCACCCATGAATGTCTTGTCCTTGCATGAAACTGTCAACTTGAAACCATCTTTTTCTTTTCTTTTTTTTTTTTTTTTTTGCTTGTAACCGGTGGTGTAACAATAGGGTGGCAGAACGGGGAAAATGCCACACGACCCACTGGCAGAGGGGCTTCCGAGCACTGTCTGAAATCGCATCAGACTTCAAAAATTCTTATTTGAAAATGTTTCAAGTAATCACAACATAGGCCACACTCCCATGTTTCCATTCTTGAATAAATTCATGATGTTCCCCAAAACCTTTGCAAATCTTAATAAAGTTCCACTTGCATTTAAAGAAAGGTGTTAAGTCTGTCTCTGTATGTTGACTACTGGTAAAATTTCTAAGTTCTGAAAGTACATAATGAGAATTTTTGTAATTTCTGCCTGCCTCCCAATCATGAAACAAAGTGATTTGTACTGACTTCCTTGATCGACTGAATGAAAAATAGGAAAAATGGCCAGCTTACATACGTTTTTTCTTCAGCAGTAGTGTAAAATTTTCCTTGTCTCCGGTCCTTATTTTAATACAGAACTTCCTGATACATAACTATTTTTTAGACTGGTATCTTCATAACTTTAGTTTGTGTCACATTTCCTCCTAAATCTCTTCGTTTAGCATTTATTCCTTAAATGTCAATAATGACTATTATATTTATTTCTCTGTAACTTTAATTATTTTTAGTTCTCCCATAGAGTTAGATGTCTGAACAGTTTTGATTTTCTTTCCTATGTGATCTTGTTAATGCATTTATTCTGAGGCTAGTTTTATTTAGCTGTAATAAGAAATTATAGTTTCTAATTAAATTTATACTCTTCTTCTTCGAATTTAATGCTCTATTTTCTCTTATTTATCTCATTTTTAACAAATTCCTATTTCTTGCTTTTGTTTTTTTCACATGTCAGTCATGTCACAATCAAGGTAAAGCATTAAAATTCTGTTTTCATCCTTTAAACTTAAAATTAGTTACAAACCGTTACTGCATTATGGCTTCATTTAATTTTAGCTATCATTTGGTACTATTTTGAGTCTTCTATTTATTTTATCTATAGTGCTGTATTTATTTGTCCCTAAAAACTCTAATTTTTGTTGGGGAGTTTTCCTGGGTGCTGAAAATACATTTCCATTATTTAATTCTGTTTAAATGAAATAATTTTTATTGCTTATTGGCTATTCTGTTGACTACTTTAGTAAAATTTTCTTATCATCCAAATATTACTGTAAAATGCTTATTTTTGACTGTACTCCCCACAATAATGTTAGTTCCTTTTTCCCTATGATTTAATTTCAAGGCTTCAATTTTTATCTTCTCACGTGGTCTGATTTTGACTTTAAATGTCCTTTAAAGTTTATGCTTATATATGATAATGTTAAGAGCTTTTGGTTATATCCTCCTATGGGTTCTGTGAAGCATATTTCTACGTTACATCTTTAGAAAATGTATAGCATAGCTTTGTGTGGGTATTTTTCTGCTGAGATAATAATGAACCGATCACTAATAAAGAGTAACTTGTTAAATGATTTGTTCATTTATATGAGAAAACTTTCTGGTGTTTGTTCATTCAATTTGTTTACTATGTTGTGAAACCACTTGGTACTTATTGCTTTTTACTACTTTATGATGATTTACAAGTAATTTTGTCTGGTCGCCAAGTGATTTAGACCTTCACCAAAGTCTGTAATGACACTTCTCAATGGAAGATTACTTTTAACTTTACTTTTATTTTGTATAAAACACTTCAGCAAAAAATACATTAATATCACATTAGATTTTCCCCCCCTAAGATTTAAAGCAAATTACAATAACAAAATGGCATAGAATTTCATATTAGCCCTGTTCCAAGTCAACTCCCTTGGTCTCGATAATCGGTACCTTATATACACAATACAGACATTTCCTGAAAACAATAAAGTTTCCAATGGTCTTTTTTGTACACAAAAAATTACTCAAACAATAGAATTACTTAAATTAATAAGACAACATATTAAAACAAAACTAGGAAATATTTACTAGCATTTAAACATCAGACTGAAAAAAATTAAACAATTCCAAACAGACAAAATCACATTCAAAATATGATACTCAGTGTTGTAGGCAAGTGGTAACACTCTGCACTTACATTCAGGAGGACTTGCGTTTCCATCCAGATTTCGTTTTTCTGTGGTTTTCCCAAATCACTCCAGTTGAATGGTGAGAAGATTCATTCAAAAGGCCATGGCCATATTCCTTCCCATTCCTTGCCCCCAGTCCTTTCTTGCCTGTAATGACACGAAAGTCGATGAGGTGTAAAGCCATAAAAGGGCAAGTAACAGTCCATACACTTTAATAATTTTATTAAAATTACAATTTAAGTTTTAACATCAATCAAAACAACAAACATTCATATACAAATTTATAGTCAGCCACTGCATATCTCTCACAGACAAAGGTAATTATTCTAAAGGCTATATCTTGAATCTTACACTATCCTTCCCAGACAATCAAGATAAAAAAACAAGTAATGACTGAGATAGTAAGCAACCTTGTCCTTTGGACAGTTTTTGTCGATTTTGTAGCTTGTTGTTTGGGTTGTGTAAAATTATACTGTTGTGTCTGTACAAACTCTTACTGGCCAGTTTGAAATATTCTGGAAGGCCATCAAAATGGCTTTCCAGAATATTCAAACAGGTCATTATGTGGTTCGTGTATACTGCACAATTTATTTCATTTTAGCTTATGCAAGGTCTAGGCAAAGTTAATAAAAGTAATATGAGTTTCTAATTTGCACCATTTTTCTATTTTTGTGGTAAGTTGTGCATTAATACATGGTAAATTTTCAGTTCTTGTAGCAATTATATTAAAATATATTTTATATCCAGACTTCAGCAAACTCATGTCGATGCAGTTATTAGCATTCCTATAGACTTTTTTCTTGAGTAATGTCATCACATATTCCATACCCCAGACTTAAGGGATCTCTTTTGTCTTCAACACACATTTATCAGTGTAGCAGACTCAATTTTAAAAGTACTCTGCCACATGCAAGAAGCTATAAGTTAATAACATCTGTTCAGGCTGCTTTCTTGTATTTTAGACTGTCTAAGACATTTTCCTGTTCTTCAAGTATTGTACTATCTAAGCTGATATATTCAGCCACATCTCAAATTTCCTGTTAGTCAACCTTATAGAGATCACACCTCACTTCCTTATAAGTTTTTTGTGTGTATTTTCTGTTACAATAACCTGTCCTCTTTAATTGTCCTTCTTATTTACATATTTTAGTATTTTACATATTTACATACTTTAGTATCTCCCATGGACTTTTTAAAACTACTAGTGCAATTTTCTAGTTTTCTTGAAGCTGTTTTAGAGTCAAATCTTTGTTCTGTTTCCTTACTTCTTTCATTTCCTACTTTTTTCTTTCTTAATATTTTATTGTATGCTTTGTGCTTCTCTTTTAGAGTTATTTCAGTTTTTATTGTTCTATATCTTTAATTCCATCTTGCAATGTTTTTTCTTTCCTTTGGATTAACCCCATATAAAGCATGATGCATTATGTTATTTAAATAGTTCCACTCATTTTCTATTTTATCCTTTGTTGGATATTGCACTATATAATTAATAAAATATGTTTTGTTGGTATAACTGTCTGTTGTTCCCTTTTGTTAGCAAATTAGTTTTTCTTACTGTTTTCACCCAAGGCCATGAGTTTTACTTTGAACCAGAATAAGACTTGATTAAAATTCTAAGTGCCTGTAAATATGGGTGTACTGTACAAGGTTAGCAAGCCTTTTATGAAATACTAACACAGCACCCGTCATATTGCAGTAGGTATGAAAAGTAGTTCATGGAAGGGAAAAGATGACCATGACCACAAGCTGGCACTCGATTTAAGGCACAAGGGTGTGGGAAGATTTTCTTTTTTAGGTAAGGGTGTCAGGGATTGGAATGAGTTACCAAGGGGAATGATGAATAACCTACCGAAAACGTTAAAAGAATTTAAAGTTAAATTTGTAGAGGGCAAATGTAGGTGAGTGAAGGATAGCGGGAAGTTGGGTGTGTAGGGAAATTGCCACCGGAGCGTGTGCTCCATTGCAATTAAATTAAATTAAATTGATCAGTCTAGTTGAGGTTGATTTACCCCTACACTATTATTAGTCACCCACTGAAAAAAACCGTGTATACTTCCATCAAATTCGTGGCAGTCATTTCTGGAATTAATTAAAAACATCAATACACTACCACAGTACCCACGATGTGGTGGGTTGCATGGTGTGATATGGAAAGTTAGTTTGCATTTTCAGATAGGTTGTATTTCAACCTAATCACAACTTGAACTAACTTTGTGGCTCAAAAAATGAAACATTCACTATTCACTCATTATTAAATCCCACATACACCAATCTGTATCTAGAAATTAGAGTGGTGGTTGTATGGTAATACCCTGAACTCATATTCAGGAGGACTTGGGCTCAAATCCCTGTCCCAGTTTTCCGTGGTTTCCAGAAATCACTCCAGGTGCTTTCAAAAGGCCAATGCCAAATTCCTTCCTGTTCTTTTCCACCATTCCTTTTCTTGCCTCTAATGACCTCAATGTCGATGAGGGGGAAAGCATATAAAAAAAAATGAATAAATAAAAAGTATCTGGGAATTTTCTTCAGGCATCATGCAGAAAATACAGATCTTGAAAGTGTGGATCCAGTTTAAATTCTGACATATGTTTTAAGAAATTTTGTTATATTTTTTTAGTGACAACTATGTCATAACCTGAAAACTGCTGAATCTATTTTTTTAGGTATGTCTTATTATACTGCTTAATCTGGACTTAGAGATCAAATTTAAAATGTGTTCTGAACCTTAAAAGTTGAATATTGAGTCTCTAGAATTATTTTCCTAAATAAACAGCTTACTTACACATACAAAGCAGTATTTTTCGTAGTTTACTGTTAATAGTCAGAGAGGGCGCTAATGACCCCGTCGCCAACGCGCCCTTAAGCACCAACAACAACAACAATAATAGTCAGAGATTGTAGCTCTGTTGCCTGAGATAGCTTCAGTGTTAATGAGGTACTCTGGATTTTTTTTAACTTAATTATTTATGTAGTTTGCTCCTTGCATTCAGTATAGCCAACAGTGGAGTTAAAAGACTGATTAACTGAAATTTATGGAAGGAACCTGTATAATCCATAATATTTCTATGAAGTGTGTCAATTTGTTGTAGTGATGAAGAATGAAATACTTAGTGGGTATTGCATCTTTGGTGTTTCACTTTATATGTTCTGAATTTCATTTACTGCTCTAGTGAGATGTAATATCAAAACATAAGACACACCATACATTTCTAGTGTGATCCTAAGTTTAAAATGGTGAAAACCCCATCCTGATCTGCTGCCTAGGTTTTTAGTTTTTCTGGATCAGATATAGACTAGTTTTGCAGATATAGATTATTTATTTTAAACTTGTAAGACATATACTTGTCCAAGCATATTTACTTATATCCTTTTCATCACATTCAAACTATCCCTTTGGTTTAGTCCTGTTTTCATTAATCACTTGCTCACCTAGATTAGCAATGCATCCTGGAATCAAGTTATTACCTATCTTCACATTATATGCTTCCTACAGACTCTCATTGATCTTATCAGATTCTACTTTGTTTTCCTCTCTTTATTTGTGCAGCATTTACTTTTATGGCTCTATGTTCTCCCTTTCACATGGTTAATGCTGCTGTCAATATACATTCATTTATATAGGTGTAAATGCTTACCAGACCCTTAATTTTGACCCCGCAAACATTAGGTATGGGTGTGGTGCACCTGAGGTACCCAGTGCTACAAGACTTCCACACACTGTAAACTATTTGTTGGTTTGAACAACCACCATAGTTTGTGATGGTGTAATGTTGTATTTCTCATGTGATGGGTATCATCCTTCAGTTGCAAACCTCTCTCTCTCCCCAATTCCTAAACAATAGTCACTCCATCAACTTTACCTTGATTTACTTCCACACCCATGTCACCTTTCTAGATGTTGACATTTCCTTACGGAACGGAGACCTTCATGGCTCTGTTCACATCAAACCTACAAATCTACAATAATATCTTTACTTCATCAGTTGCAATCCTTCCCACACCAATCCCTTTCTTACAACCTGACCATCCATAGCAGACACATCTGACCTGATGAAAAAAGAGTCTCTTTCAAGAAACACCCGAAACCAACCGTGGATACCCCTCTGATCTGATAAAAAATCAAATTTCTCGTTCTATGACACATACTCCACACAACTACTCCAGGGCTGTACTTTTTAAAACCAAAAGCAGCCCCACTTTCATCATTCAATTCTTTCCTGGTCTTGAGTCTATTAATGTAATTCTTCATCATGGATTTGACTTCCTACATTCCTTCGCCAGGGTGTGCTACATTCTCTACAAAATCCTGCTTCACAGACCACCCAAACTCTAACTTGATTCACAAATATTCACCTTGTAATTCCCCAAATTGCCACATAGATCATTCCCATGTTACAGACCCTGCTGTAAAATATGCATCGTGCATCCAGCTACCACCACATACTCCAGCCTGGCAACAGGGGAAACTTTTCCCATTATTGGACATGCCACATTCAGCACAAGACACCTCATATATCAACTCACATGCCTCTACTGTACTAGTTCATATATGGGCCTCACCAGTAACCCACTTGCCATCAGAATGAATGGCCACAGGCAAATAGTGTATACCAGCAACTCATCCCATCCAGTGAAAACATGCCAGTATCCACAAGTTGTACAATTTCAACAACTTTTTACAGTAGGGTTGTCAGAGATTTCCCTGAAACCACAACACAACAATTGACTCGGTTGTCCTGTTGGGTAAGGAACCCTAAAAACCACGACAAAACAATATGAGGGTTGAGAAAGAATTAACAAAATGGTGCTTAGTTGCAGTACTCCAGTTGGGCAATTTAGTCTACAGATAGCTCATTTATTCCTTTAGTGAAAGAGTAGAGAGAAATAACAATAATAAACTGAGAATTAAGAATGGGTGTTACTCCTAATCCAGGAATTTAGGATACCAATTTCAGAAAGCTGTAACTTTTTAATTATTTTGTTTTTATGTAGTCCAAAGATAAAATTTGAGCAATTTTAATGAGAAAGGAGATTAAATACATTGGTAGATTTTTTGTGAACATTAAAAAAAAGCTAAATAACGTGATAAAAATTTGTCAAAATTACTTATTAAAGAATAATTGTTCAGCAATAAATTGAGAGTTATCTCATTAAGATCAACCCAGTATTTCTCAAAACATGCATTAAACAGTCAATCAGTAAAGTCGTGTAATTTTGCTATATTTGTATTAAACATTTGGTTAGGAGAAAAACCACAGCTTACCATAGAAGAGGATTCCTGTGGCGTCGAGACATGGAAAAAACATGTACATACATAGATTAAAATTTTCGATCCTATAGGCCTTCTTCAGAAGTAGAGTGAGATGGCTGCATACTGGAGGCTGGCAGCCAACTGAGTTAGCCAACAAGGCCGTTAGCTAATGGTGGGGAAGAAACAACATGGCGGGATGTGAGGGTGGGGGTAGAAAGGCAACAGAAAATAATGATGAATAGATAACAAACCTGTCTATAGAAACCAATTGTGGTAGCGCAGTAGACATTAGCTGATGGTCCTAAATAGACTTTTTACATCATGGAAGCATGTGAAAAATGAAACAGAGAAATATGTGAAATACAAATAATAATAAAAATATATGGAAATTAAAACTAAGCAAATTTAGAAGTTACAAACTACAAAAAAATAGGCTCTGGTGAGTGATGGTTCTGTGGGAAAAGGTAGGAGGTGAGGGGAAGAGGGGAGAAAAATTGATGCTATCTTCAATTTAGTCCTGGTGGTTGTCTGGTGCCCAGTTGGTACTAATAAGCCAGTTCCCACCTTCTGAGTTCCAAGATGCTACTTTTGTCTGAGAGGACTCTGATGGCGTGGACCGGAAAACATATGTTGAAATTGACTGGTAAGCAAATAATTTTACTGCAACACAAGGAAGTAACTGTGTTGCAATAAAATTATTTGCTTACCAGTCAATTGAAAACAGTTACAGACTTTCATAAGTCCATTTATTATGGTTAAAGTAAAGATATATGTTGAAATTGTTAGTGCCCTGAGTGGTGGCATGATAAGATATAGGGTGGCCAGGGTTCTGGGTGAATATAAATTGTCTGTGTCCATGGCCAGTGAATTCATTGTCAGAGCAATGTAGGAGGCTGGGCAATGGTTACAGGCGAGTTGATAGAAAAGGTAGGAGGATACGAATGTGGCAAGTCTTGTGATGGGAATGGTGAAGGTGGTGGAAGGCACGTGCAAACTGCATATTTTGCAGTGGTATCTGTTGCAGGGAAACGATCCTTGCGGCTGTCTTGCAGGTTGGGGGTCCCCATGTTTATGGACCAAGAGTTGGTTGAGGTTTGGAGGTCTGCTGAAGCAGGTTCTGGGTGGGTGACGGAGGATTTTAGGAAGGAGGTTTCTCATCTCAGGGCAGGCTCGAAGGAAGTCGTAACCTTGTTGCCAGACTCGGTTGATGGATTCCAAACCCAGGAAGTATCAGGTGATCAAAACAGGGCTGTGGTTGGTTTTAGAGGGTTGTGGGCTGTTGATGGGTTGAGTGGGTTGTAATGTGGCCTGTGAAACTTGTTTTATATATATATATATATATATATATATATATTGGAATAAAATTAGGATAGGGAAATGAGCCACCACTTACCTTTAGATGATGGATGTGGGGCGCGAACACACAGAAAAGACACAAACACAAATAATAAAGAAATTTTCGGGAAAAAACCCTTCGTCAACGAGAGAACATTATGAGAGGTGGGTGCAGCCGGAGATTGCCTCACAGAAAGACCGCCGGTCGAGAAAATGGTGGGGGCAAATTCAAACATCGGAAAAGTAGAGGGGCAGTGAATCAGAGCTAATACCCGAGCAAAGATAAATATCCAAACTAATTTCTGGTCAAAATATAATTAGAACTAAATATATATTGAACAAAATTTATATAAAATAGTATACAAATAAAAATAATAGTAATAATATTTATGAAGTAAACATAACCTCAGGTTAGTGGTGGTTCAATATAGGTAATGGAAAGGAGAGGAATAAAAAAAAAAGGTTAAACGTATGTACTACTAATAATAATGACCGGGTATTATCTTAAGTTGAGACCAGGTGGTTGCCTTCTGCCAAGTTTGTACTGGTAGGCAAGTTCCCACCTTCTGAGTTCAGAGAAACTGCTGCTATTAGGGAGAACTCCGATAGCACGGATTGTGTAACAAGAGTTGAAATTATTCAAGTCGTGGGTTATGGCATGGGCAGCAACTGGGTGCTTTGGGTTCTGTGTGAACACCGGCTGACGGTGGCCATTCATTCTTATGGAGAGTGCATTTGTGGTCAAACCTAATATGAAGCCAGGCAGTGGTTGCATGTTAACTGGTAAATTACATGGGTGGTTTCACAGGTGGCGTGTCCTATGATGGGGAAGCTTTCCCCTGTGACCGGGTTGATGAAAGTGGTGGAAGCATGGTGTATGTCACACATCTTGCAGCAGGGTCTATTACATGGGAAAGACCCTTGGGGCTGACTGTTAGGAAGAGGAAGACTGTGTTTGTGGACTAGAAGTTCGCTGAGGTTAGGAGGTCTGCTGAAACAAGTTCTAGGAGGGGCAGGGAGGATTTGAGGAAGAATGGATCTCATTGCAGGGCATGTTTGTAAGAAATAATAGCCCTGCTGGAGGATTCTGTTGATGGATTCGAGGCCTGGGTAGTACTGTGTGACCAAGACTGGATTGTGGTTGGTTTTTGCGGGTCTGGGATGATTGATTGGCTGATTCAGTTGTGATGTAGAACGTGAAAGCTGTTTGTTAACCAAAACTGGAGGGTAGTTGCGAGATATTAATGCTTGTGAAATACTGTTTGAATAATCCATGAGAGACTGTTGGTTGGAGCATATGCGACTACCTTGAATGCCAAGACTGTTGGGGAGAGAACGTTTGGTATGGTATGGGTGGCAACTGTCGAAATGGAGATACTGTTGAAGATTGGTTGGTTTGCTGTGGACTGAAGAGTTGAGATAACCATTGGATAGGGACAAATCCACATCCAAGAATGTGACCTGGGTGTGGGAATAGGACCAAGGGAATTTCAGCATGCTAAAGTTATTGAAATGGTTCAGGAAATTTAGCAGTTCATTTTCTCCATGCGTCCAAATCATAAATATGCCATCAATGAAACAAAGCCAAATGAGGGATTTGAGAAGGACTTCGTCCAGAAATGTCTGTTCCAGCCGGCCCATGAACAGATTAGCATAAGAGGGGGCCATGCGGGTGCCCATGGCAGTTCCGCAGGTTTGGTGGTAGATGTTGCCTTCAAAGAAGAAGTAGTTAAATATGACCCAACACTTACCACAGATGAAGGCGGCTGGTACGACAAACAAAAAACAAACACAAGAGAAGTGCAATATTTCGGCCTACACCAGCCTTAAACATGCAGAAGGTGATTCACCAGTCGGCCGTCTATGTGTACACATTGACGGCCGTCTGGTGCTTCACCTTCTGCACGTTTAGGGCTGCTGTAGGCCGAAATATTGCGCTTCTATTGTGTTTGTTTTTTTTTCGTCGTCCCAGCCGCTTTCATGTATGGTAAGTGTTGGGTCATATTTCCCTAACCTTCCTTAGTTTTATTGCCTTAAAACTTTTTCCTGCTCATTGTTGTTATATATATATATGTAGGATCTCGGAAATGTCTATCACAATTTGTTGATATTTCATATTTAGATTACGTTTTGACTTTTAAGATTACCTAAATGTTGTCTTCCCTACAAAAAAGCAAATTTACAAAATACGAACATTTTTTTCACTCGGCATCTCAAAAACGGCACTAGCACCATCTTAGACAATTCAGGTACCAGAAAGCCTACAAATAGTTTCTCCTTGTTTTCAAAGAATATTTAAGCGAACAGCTCATGTATACTGGCTGACTTGTGGAAATATTAACACTACAAGTTTAATTGTAAATCATTTAAAAAGGAAGATAGTTAAAAAATTTATCATTGGTCTTGTCAGAGGTGTTACTTTACAGAAAATTCTTTGAAAATAATATTACCGGTACCAGTCATAAAGTAATCATCGTTTATTTTGTACTGTAAAAAGTGGTTGTTAGTTTGTCATTAAATACTACCACACGAGGTACGACCATAGTTTTATCGGAGTGAATGAATTTAGGACTGATGATGTTCTATCATTACCATGACTTCACAATCTGATGATGAATTATTATAGAACTTGACGAAACATATCGAAAATGAAGAATAAATGTTCTTCATATCTCGCTTGGTTTTCGAGATATAGCATGTCAAATATTAGTTATAGGTGTAGTTCCTTGTGTTTTTAGTTGACAGTTTCTTCTGGTCCAGGCCGTATTTCAACCTAACAATAACCATTAGGAAAAACATTGAAAGTACATTTCCACCGTATAGACATAGTGGTTTTGGTGGATTTTTTTTTTCGGTCCAGGCTGGATCTAATCTTAACCTCTTCACTTGATATATGAGAAAAATAAATTCTTTATTTTCGATTTGTCTCAACGAGTTTCCTACGAATTCATCATCAAACTTGGCTATGGCGAATTTTATCTTCTGGTCCAGGTCGCATTTCAACCAATCACATCAGTTTTGCGATACGATATCTCGAAAACTAAGCGAGATATATATAAAAAATATGTTTTACTTTCAATTGTTCTCGTCGAGTTACATAAGAATCCATGAATATACAATTAATGGCACTGTCCTTAGAACGGTAGATTCCGCTAAATACCTTGGGGTAACAATTGGTAATAATTTGTCGTGGAATGAGCAAATCGAGAATGTAATGGGGAAAGCAAATCGTATCCTCCGATTTCTAGGTCGTATTTTAAATCAATGCACTCAGGAAGTTAAATCGATTGTATACAAGTCACTAGTACGTCCTCATTTAGAGTATTGTTGTTCTGTATGGGGACCCCATCAAAAGGGGTTAATGGAGGCGTTAGAGAAGGTCCAAAGAAGAGGTTAATGGAGGCATTAGAGAAGGTCCAAAGAAGAGTTTAATGGAGGCATTAGAGAAGGTCCAAAGGAGAGCCGCCCGATTCGTGACAGGTATATATAGTTGGAGGGAAAGCGTAAGTGTGATGTTGAAGGAGTTAGGTTGGGAAGACCTGGAACACCGAAGCGTTGCTCTCGACGGAAGCTAATTGAAAAATTCACGACAGACGTATTTCGGAATGTCAGCCAGCAAATATTGCTACCAGCAACATTCATATCTCAAAATGACCGCGAAAATAAGTTAAGAGAAATCAGGGCCAGAACCGATTCATTTCTGTACTAATTTTTCCCACGAGCGATTAGGGAATGGAATAGAAAGGATTTACCGGGCGAGTAAATTTAAAATCCGACAGGAGTAGCTTTTGATAAAGCACTCCAGCCATCCTGATCTGAGTTTTCCATGGTTTTCCCAGATCACTCCACGCGAATGCGGGGATGGTTCCTCACAATAGCCCATGGGCGCCTCCTTCCAAACCATAACCATTTTCGATAGGTTCAATGCACCCTCCGCCACACACTTTTAGTGATTCGCAGAGTAATAATAATAATCAAGGGTTATCGTAGAATCCCCTGAATTACCAAAAATCTCGCACCATTAATTAATCCCTGACTGGCATTAACATTTCTATTTAACATAATAATAGCATTTTTTTTTTTTGAAAGCAATTTTTGAGGCGGTCTCGCAAATGAATCTAGCGATTGGGATGAAACTTCATACGTAGATTTTTGTATTTGGTGTCTCGAAAATGGCTCTAACATCATTACGTGGAAGGTTCAGATACCAGTAAGCCTTCTGATGATAGTTAAACTTCTCTTTGGTTAACTGTGCACCTCAAAATGCCTAGGAAGCCTTCAAGCCTTTTAATTTAATCAAACTTTACTCGAAATCTTGTACATTGAACAGAAATCGAAAGATGCCGACCGAAGATCGGTCACCCAGGTACTATATATATAACTAAGGATGTATAAGGAAATATGACCCAACACTTATGACAGATGAAGGCGGCTGGGACAACGAACATAAAAAACAAACACACGAGAAGTGCAATATTTCGGCCTGCAGCCTTATACGTGCAGAAGTGGGACACTAGGCGTAGTCAGATGTGTACACTGAGACCGCCGTCTGGTGATTCATAATAATAATTATTATTATTATTATCTGCAATTGGACCCTGTCGGATCACACAAAGCCTTAATGATTCAGTTTCCTGAGTTTCCATAAAGCTTTCATTTTTTCTCTGTGGATTCTCTTCCTTTCTTCAGTCCACTTCGTCCCTGGTCTCTTAATGACTTCATTCTCTGGCGGTACTTCCCACTTGTTAATTTTTTCTCTGTATGTTTGTCTACCTACGATTTCTGATGAGTTTATGTGGGCTTTTTGCATGTCTTTTTTGATCACCTGGACCCAGGGCATAGTTTTTAGCTGTTCTATATACATCACAATTTTATGAATCAGTCTTGTTGCTGGAAGTCTGTGGATATGTCCAAAAATCTTAATCTTCGTTTCCTGATGTCTGCCGCGAAGTTTGACAGTGTTTCTGTTGTCTTTCGAGATTTAAGTCTATATTCATCATCTGTTGTTTCTGGGCCAAGAATCTTTCTTATAATTTTGCGTTTTTCTTTCAAAATGCTTTCTAGGTCACCTTTCCTGTTTAGTGTTAAAGTTTCGCTGGCGTACAGGGCTTCAGGTTTGATAACTGTGTTTTAATGTCTGACTTTTGTATATATGGACGAACATTTTTTTATTATATATGTTGTAGGTTCTACCGTAGGCTCTTATAAGTTTTTGCAATCGAACTTTCTGTGCTATTTTATCTCCTCCTGTGGGTTCGATGATTTCTCCCAGATACTTGAGATATGGGACTCTCTCAATTTGTCCATATTTTGTAACCAGATTTTGAGTGTGGAGTTTTGAATAGATGAATTGGGTTTTTTGGAACGATGTTTGTAAGCCTACTCTTTCAGCTTGTTCTTTGAGAGTTTCTATCTGTTTGATTGCTAGTATGGATAAATCATCTGCGAAGGCTAGGCAGAAAATTTTAATGCCATTCTTACGTCATCCGAGTTGTATAGGTTTCCAGTAGTTCTGCTGTTTAAGTTCTATCTCCCATTCTCGGATGACTTTATCCAGAACAAGGTTGAAGAGTATCGGGGACAGACCATCACCTTGCCGAATGCCGGTATTGATCTGAAACGGTTCAGATATCTCTCCCATGAATCTCACTTTGGAGGTTGTGCTGGTGAGTGTTTGTTTAATGAGGTTTCAGGTTTTTGGCCCTTGCTCTTCGAGGATGTTGAAGAGAGATTGCTGGTCGATTGAATCATATGCCTTTTTGGAATCTAAAAAGGAGCAAATGACCGGGCTGTTCCTAAGTGCTTTATATTTTAGTGTAGTTTTTAAATTGAATATTTGTTCTATGCAACTCCGACAGGTGCGGAAGCGAGCTTGGTGCTCACCATTTTTGTGGTCGAGTTGCTCTTGTACTCTTTTGAAAATTTTGTATGTAACTTGAAGAAGGGAGATCCCTCAATAGTTGTTGATGTCCGTTTTATCTCCCTTCTTGTATAGTGGGTGAATGAGGGCGCTTTTCCAGTCTTCAGGTAATTTTTCTGTCTGCCAGATCTCGTTAATGATTTGTGCAAGTTCTTTAAGTGAATTTGGTCCAGGATTTTTCAATAGTTCTACATTAATACCATCCTCTCCAGGTATTTTGTTGTTTTTAAGTTTGAGAATATGCCTGTGGATTTCATCTTGTGATGGTGGTGGGGATTCCAGATAGGTTTAGGTGGGGGTTTCCTTCGGGAATCTTGATGGATGTTCAGGGCAGTTGAACAGTTCAAAAAAGTATTTTAGCAATTCTCGACAATTTTTCTGATTAGTTAGTGCTAGCTTTCCATCCGATTTCCTGAAGCATAAGTTTTGAGGAGTATATCCTCGGATTGTTCCTGTGAAAGTTCTATAAAAGTCTCGGGTATTATAGTTGCGGAAATTTTCTTCGATAGAATCCAGTTGCTACTTCAGGTACTTTCTCTTGGTTTGTCTGATGATTTTCGTCACTTGTTTCCGGATTTCTTGAAAGTGCTTTCAGTTTTCCACTGATTTTTTATTGTTGTATTTAAGAAAAGCTTCTTTGCGTTCCGATATTGCTTTCTCACATTCTGAATCCCACCAAGAATGTCTCGTATTCTTTTTCAATTGTATTATTATTTTAGCCTTTTGTGTAATTTTGGTGTGGAATTTTTCTTAGGTATCTGCTTGTTCTTTCTCCCATTTTTCTCTCAGGTTAGTTTCCATGATCTTCCTTGTGTCAAATTTCTGTAGGTGTTTATATATACATATATATAAATTAATCATATGACTGTGAGAATAACCACTGCTTACTGCAGTGTTGAAACACGGTAATGTACATACACTTAGGCCGGGTGCACATTGACGCACAGTCGATGCAGCGCAGCACAGTTTCTGTGTCTCTATGTTTTGGGGCGGAACAGCGCGTATTGAGACGCAGAGCAGGGCAGCGCAGTACTGCGCCGCACGTGGCCTGCACCACGTTGTGGTCATGACACAGGAACTGTGCCACGCAGCTCACTCGTGCCGGTTTACAACGTAACGCTTCTTGCATTATTTATAATCTTGCTTTACTTATAATCATTTTCAACTATGGAATAAGAAAAATTGATTAATCTGGTGCGTAACCAACCTGCGATTCACAATATCAGTCATAAAAAATACATAAAAATTAAATTTAAAGAAGACATTTGGACAATGAGCCCAACAAGTGGGGAGTAAATTCAGCATTTATTTATCATACAACTGTCCACTTACAATTTTCACTTTTCTTTTTTTGAATCCATTTTTAATAAAACTTCGAAAAAGATTGCTATATATAGGCTATTATCACATTATTTGTTTTCTTATTATTTGTGCTAAATCGTTCAATAGTGTCCCCGAGAAACACTTAATTTGTTGAAACTGCTTTTTTAGTTTCAAGTGTTTATGTTGTTATATAGTTTTCTTAAAAATATAATATGAAATAAAAGAAAGAAACATTCTTATAAATGTCATGTACCCTCAAACGCTAAATTATTAAATAATTAACCACGAAAATACAGCAAGATTTTCTTCAGTTCTAATAGATATTTGAGCTTTGTCAAAAAAATAACAGGTTACATTATAACGTGAATCTCCGCTCAAGTCATCCGGAAATTATGTTTTGAGAATTCTCTTGTCACTGCAAAAGCCAGGTGAGAGTTTCTTCTTTTCATATACTCACTTTTGCATAGTTTTATCTAACTCCGCTTCTGTTAAAGTAATAACAATTTTCCAAGCTCGGCATCCCAATCTGATTCAGAAATCAAAAATCGAGTTTTTGCATCGACATATTTTTGGTTACGCTTGATTGTCGGTTTCTCGCACAAAACAACAATGCTTTGTAAACTGCCGCACGAAACTGCGCTCTAATATGCGCGGGTAACTGCCAGTCTGTGCTGCCCTGCCCTGCTCTGCGTTGCCCCTACTGCGTCACGCAGCTCAATGTGCGCCCCGGGTTATAGAGCACTGAAATTTTTGGGTGTAGAGAGAGAGGTAGATGCCTGATTGAGGCTGGCAGCTATCTGGAGGCACAGGCTATCAGCCAGTGGCTTGTAGTGGGGGGAAAATCAACATGGCGGGATGTAAGCATGGGAGTTATAAGGGATAAACCTAAAAATTGTGAAATATAACATCGGAACAGGTCACAGACACGCAGAATAAAATTAAACAGTAAAAATATTAATATATATGTGACCAAGCAATCAAAAGATGACATCAAATGTATATCAATTGGAACAGCAGAAACACAGATAACAACTACAAAGAATACCTGACAAGTAGGAAAAAGACAGCAAAATTAATGAGACACACCAAAAGGAAATATAAAAATGAGCAACTGCTTGAAATTGAGAAAGACTTTCAGAAAAACAACGCACACAATTTTTACAAAACCTTCGAAACAAAACTCACGGGATTTCAACCACAAAGTCTCTGCTTTAAAAAAGGGGATGGACAACTGGCATTAAATAATAAGGAAAACTGTACAGTGGTCGTAGAGTATTTTGAAAAGCTCTTAAATTGTCCTGAACAAACACAACAATTCACACCACAAGAACCTAAAGAACAAAATCTGAATGCATCGCAGCCAGATGAAAATGAAATTGATAGGCAAATCAAAGGACTTAAAACAAAAAAGCTGCTGGTGAAGATGTGTAAGCTAACCTAGAATTTTGTGAATTTGTGTAACGGAAGTTTATTTACAGAATAGCGGGCTCAGTTGAACAACACGATACCTAAGCTGTAGTTATTTATGTACTTAATTCAGGAAATAAATCAAACTAAACAGTCAATTCAGGCAATAAATCAAGTTTAAACAGTCTAAATGCAAGTAATAAATCTATCCAAACAGCTGTAGAACATAAAATCTGCAAATGTAATATTTGGTTTCAGTGTAATTTCGCTAAAGTTAACATTTTCTTCACTTTTGAGATATTCAGAATTATAAATAATCAGAAGATAAATAACCTAGTAACCAAAGTTTAGAAGTCTTTTCTGAAGTATTTTAAGTGATAGATTGGAGAAAAGAGACATAGTAAATTAATAAGCAGTCATCACATTGTTGCATATAGGATTTAAAATATTCTTGAAAGGAAAAGGGGCACATTCATAGCTTAAAAGAACCCATGATTTTTATTACATGGCATATAAAATTTTCGGGGATGCAGGTAAAAATTAAGTACTGTTTTCAGGGGTTTAAGTGAAAATTAAATAAATGAAGCAATAAATAGAAGTAGTCAAAGTCAAACCATGATGGCATTCCCGCCAGCCACCTTGCAAGATTTCAGATTATTAGGGGGATAAGGATAAAATTATGAGCGAGGGAAAAAGCTACAAAGACTTGTTATTACAGTAGAATCCAGTCCCTATTTTATTGGAAATTGCCTGTAGAATCATTTAAAGCCATTTTCAGATTGATATCTATAGTAGCTTAGGAAATATTAATTAGTTAAATTCTATTTTTGTTGACGAGTTCTAATTCACCTTTTTGAAAGCAGTAAACGGGGTTTTTGATGCCAAATAAAAGATCAGTCAGTTAAAAGAATAGTTATTTCAGTCTCGTAGCTGTAAAATTGTAAAAATTATGAACAAGTTTTCGAATCTCGGAAAATAAGTTTTTTTTTTATGGCTAATCTATTGAAGTTTTATAAGGATCAAAATTAAAACTTTTTAATCAACCTAGCTACTGTCAAAATTTTAGATCAATAGGAATATTTTAAGTCACCAAGGTCACAAGTATGATGAAATTTTCAAGCTTTAATGTTGACATTTGATCAAATCGTGGGACTGCTTACGTGGGAAACCGGAAAAAATAGTATTCCCACGGACCTTTCTATATATAGCAGCCATGAGCTTTCCTCACGCCCAATCTTGCAGATCTAGTTAGAGAGTGACTATGTTACTTTATGGCTCTAATTGGTCGTGCAGCAATGCGGATGTAGATTTCGGGCAAGCATGTGGGACTTTGAGGCTAGTGTGTAGCGAAATTAGACCACCTCATGTGACTGTAACTTAAGTTAGGAGTCATGAGGTTGGTCTGTCTCAAATGTGTTAATCATTCCTGCAATAAAATTCTTTGATGATGATTTTCATTGCCATAAGTTTTTAAATTTATAAAATTTTGGAAGAATATATGGTTTAACAGTCTAAGTTTCAACAGTGACTTTCAGTGACTAAATACCTTTCCTAATTTGTGGTTAGATCAAGTTAGGCGGTGGCAGAGTTTCAGTGAAGCACAAACTGTACATCCTGAGGCAACAGCACACGGTTACAGTTAAGGCAGATGGGTTTAGCACTAACCCCGGTGCTGAGCTTATCGTCCTACAGATGGAAACACTGCAGAGCTTCTGAAATCAGCAGAACCAAAAGCTGTATAAGAAATCACAAAAATTATCTGAGACAATTACTAAACAGAACAAATCCCAAAAGATTGGAAAAATGTGTTAATCAACCCTTTACACAAAAAGGGAGACATAGCATGAGTTAATAATTACAGATAATCTCACTGCAGTCAGTGCCATACAAAATTTTCACCCACTGTTTCCTCGATACGGCACAACAACAACTAGAACCAAGCATCCAAGAATATCAAGCAGGATTTAGACCAGGTAGATCTTGCACCTCGAAAAAGTTTTACAGGAATGGCGGAAACAAAAATTAGTCCTTGGAATTGACAAGCCAATTATATTAGGTAGAGGAAAATTAAAGATGGGTTTCCTAGCACTTGCAGACGACTTAGTAATCTTAACCTGTTACCTAACAAAAGCCCAAAAACAGATCGACTTTTGAAAGAAATAGCGAAGAACATGGGTCCACAGTTTCCATTTGAGAAAATATAATTTATGCCCTGAAATAAAAAGACACCAAAATACATGGCCACAAAATATAGAAAAATCAAATGAATCCCATACTTCAAGTATCTCTTCAAAATAATCCAAGAGAATGGATCCAAAGAAAAAGGTAATGAAATTAGATGCAAAAAGATGGAGTCAGCTTATTGCCTAGCACAAAACGTCTACAGTAAAAGCACACAAAAGTGATACATTAAATTACATTTATTAAACCAGAATGTCTCTGTAGATCAGAAACTATTGTTTTGAACAGGAAAAAAGATGTAAAAAAACATTGAGAAAAAGAAACGCAAATATTATAAGAAAAATCTTGGGCCTGAAACTCGTAGGAGACCCAAAAGTAATCAAGAAATCTTACAGTATTCAGACATACACAGTGATATTAGAAAAAGGAGACTAAAATTTATGGACACACCAAAAAAGGATGAACCCCAACAGAATTACAAGACAAATAGTTGAATTCAATAAAATCGATTGGCAAAATCAAGAAAGGCCTCAAATTAGCAGGAATCGTTCCAAAAGATATGGAAAACAGAGAAACATTTAAATCCGAGTTCACAAGTGGCAAGTTGACCGGGAGAAAAGACCTGAAACAACATGGTCAGATGAAAGAAAAGTAGCTCACAGCTAGCGTATGAAGGAAATACGGGCACTAAGGAAAGTGAACAAACACTTCCGAGTACTTTGTGTAGTCCTAAAGAGCTTATGTGCAAATATTAATAATAAAAGATCTACATATATTTAGTTATTAACTCTACTCAAAGGTCAGTTTAGGTAAGTGGTGGTTCGTTTGTGAAGACATAGAGTGGGTGGGTAATGGGTGCAAAAGAAGAAATATTACTTTGTGTTATCTTAAATTATGACCCAGCAGCTATCTGGTGCCCAATTTATACTGGTAAGCCACTTCCTACCTACTAAGTCCAGAGATGATGACACAGATGGTGAAGCAAGAATTGAAATTGTTGATATCATGCATAGTGGCATAACAAGATACTGGGTGGTCAGGGTTCTGGGTGAGAAATGTTTATCTGTGACCATTCATTCTGATGGCCAATGAATTCATTGTATAATCTATGTACGAATCTGGGCAATGGTGGCAGGTTAGTTGATACATTAGATGAGAGGATAAACATGTGGCAAGGACTATGATAGGGTAACTTTCACCAGTTACTGGGTTGGTTAAAGTGGTGGAGGCATGGTGCATGTTGCACAATAAAGGAGCATCTATAAACTGCATGGCTCAGTAAAAGAGGGGGGGGGGGAGAAGAACACTACAATGTGCTGTACGGGTGGGAGGGAGGAGTGGGTTCGGGGCAAAGACATGTAGCTTATATTCATTTTATTTTTCACAGTTAAAATAGGGTACAGAATACACAATATTTATTTCCATCATATAATTATCTTCTTATTTTAGATAATCTGTATACTGACAATAGCAGGCATGCATGTAACTTACAGTATTTGGATCACATGGGGCCAGCGCAGATTTTTCAAGCCTTTGACTGTATTGTTTTGATGTTTTGGAAATAAAAAGCTGTTTTGAGATGAATTGCTGTATATCACCACACTGCACTTTGGTAAAACAAATCTAATTTTGTTCTTTAAATTTCAATGTGTTTTTAATTATTGTTCTCTCAGAAGTGTTATTTAAAGTTCAGAGTGTGGTGTAAAATGGTGCTGTACTACCTTACAAAACTTATTTGAAATATTTTACCAACGTGTTTTCAATACGCAAAATGGTGTCAGCGAACTATGGAAACCTTTTAAGTAGGACAAAGAATCACTTCCTGATAATGTAGGAAGAAAGGTGGCAGACCTGCAGCAAAATAAAACAAAAAATGCAGCTCTTCTTAGTTTTGTTTTTGTGCTGTTACAGTTTGTTCTGCATTGTCAATTAATAAACGATGATAGACATTAGGAGATTTTTTTTTAGTAACTCCTCAAGAAGAAATAATTTTCCTAGTAATTGATCATTTGCAGGAGAAGCTAGCATCACCATTTCATTCAGAATGTTTATAGTTATAAAAATTAAAATAATTATAGCAAATATCAGTCAAGTTCATTATTTTAAAGATAGTCTGATAAGAGAAAACAGCACAAAATGTCTTCTGGAATTAAGAGGTAAAAAGCTATGTTTCAGATATGGGGAATGGAGGAGATGGGATTCAAGGCAAAAGCCATTCCAGGCTAAGTTGGGGGAGGAGGAGGTTCAAAAAGCCCAAAATGGAGCCACATAGTTTATGTATGTCCATTAGCCACACCAAACTGTTACAAGGAAATGAGCAGGGGCTGTCTTGTAAGATGGGGAGGCTTACGTTTATGGACAAGGAATCAGCTGAAGTTAAGTTGTTTAGTGATGCAGCTTCTATTCAGGTGAGTTAGAATTTTTTGGACAAGAGTTTTTGTTTCCGGGCAGGAAATCATAACCTTGGTGAAGGACTCATTTAACTGATATCAAGCCTTGAAATTACTGGGTGACCTGAACTGGACTGTGGTTAGTTTTTGAGAGTTTGGGATAGTTGATCAGGTTGTGATGTGACATGCAAAATTTGAAGGAAAGTGGCAAGTCCATGTGAATTTCTAAATGTGTAAGGCATTGAGACGGTTAAGAACACTGGAAATTTCATTTTCCCCATGGGTCCAGGTTATGAAAATGTCGTCCATCAATGTGACCCACAAGGGGGATTCCAGTGGACCTTATTCTGGAACAACTGTTCCAGGCGGCCTAGGAAGAAGTTTGTGTGTGATGAGACCATATTGGTGCCCATGGCTGTGCCACAAATTTGATCGTAAATTTTGCCTCCAAAGGAGGAAAAGTTGATGTTAAGTAATAGTTGAAAACAGAGAAGCATAAAAGCAAATGTATTTGGGTAATCTGCTGTTCTCTCTATCTCTGTGAGTGTGTGTGTGGATCTGGAGAAAAACTTACTGCGAGTATAAAAAAGGCACAGAAATTAAACCAACAGTTTAAAGATGGTTTAAGAATGGAAGATAAAACATCAAAGTAGGAGCTTTTTCACATAAGTACAAATGAGCTAGCACAAAATTTTGAATAGAAACTAAGAATATTATGGGAGTATTAGGTATGTGGGAGAAGATTATTTTTTAAAAAAAGGGGGGGGGGGAGATGGTGATGTGATGTGTCCGATAATATGACTATCAATGTGTTATAGGTATAGGGATACGCCATTATTCAATATCTTGAAATTTATTTGGACTGAGTTTGGAGTTTGCCACATATCAGGTGACTGTTATTATTATTATTATTATTAATTGTGATGTAGCACACGTTCCAGTGGCAATTCCCTTAATCTAATCACTCCATTTTTACTTAATTTTTTGATTATCTTGTATAATTTGAGTGTTAAATTCCTCCCACATCTACTTTTGTGCTTTATAAATTTTAATTTTAAATTCCTTCAGCCCAGTCACCGTATTCAACTAATGGTCTGACCAAAGTTTTGTAACCCAGTTTCCTAACTTCTTTGGTACATCCTATCATCACCCACTCCAGTAAATGTAGGATTTTGTAACCTTTACCTACCACCGGTCCAGTTGAGTTTTTCATCAAATATTATGCCATGATATTTACACTTCAAGTCTGCGACATGCAATTCTGACCTCACCTTATAATCATAATCAAGCTTCAGATTTTTTATCTGTGTACCTAATGAGCTGACTCTTCTTGGCATTTATCTTCATTCCATGCTGACCTATCCGTTTCGATATTCTATCCATGTCAGCCTGCAGCTGTTCAGTCTTCCTGTGTTTTGGTCCTATTAGATTCCAATATGTCATCTGCAAACAACCTAAATTCTTACCACTAACACAGATCATTAATTAGAATAATAAACAGCAATGTTCCTGATAGACTACCCTGTGGCATTCCAATATTTACTTCCACCTCTTTTGATAATATATTTCCTACTCCAACACATTGCTTTCTGGCATTTAAGAATTCCTTTACCTAGCAAGTAACTTTTTCATCCAATCCAATACTTTTCATTTTATTTAAAACCATTTTATGGCTCACTCTGTCAAATGCTTAAGAAAGATCTAGTGCTACACTATTAACGTTGCCTCCCTTTTCGAATTCATATGAACTATCTCACATATAGCCCATCATTGGATGTTCACATTAATATCCTAGCCTAAAACCATGTTGTCAATCTTTCCTCATAGACATTTCTAATATAGTTGCATATCCACCTCTCTATCATTTCTCTTTCCCTCAGTTTTCTAACATAACCTCAAAAATTTCTAGATACATCATTCAGTGGTCCCCCTGCACCAATAATACTTTTCATAAACCCATACTTTGCTCTTATCAATTGCTTGTTTAACTGTTTTATGTATTCGCTACTGCCTTCCTGTCTCTTAACTCTGTTGTGTTCTCATCTCACTAACATCTTTAAACTTTTTTTTTTTAACTGCTTTACGTCTCTCAACAACGAGGACTTTAGAGACGGGAAAGGATGGGGGGCAAGGAATGGGAAGGAATTCGGCCATGGCCTTTTGAATGAAGCATCCCAGCATTTGCCTGGAGTGATTTGGGAAACCATGGAAAACCCAAATCTTGATGCCCGGACGGGGATTCGAAATCTTTAACCTTCTGACCTCTCTATTGTAATATGTAGATTTTGTACTTCTCTTTATTTTCTGCTTTGGAATAAACATTTCGTCACCCTTTTTTTGTTAACTCCTTAAACTCTTCCCACTTTTCCTTCACTCTATTTGTGCCATCCATACATTTGCTTAACATTTCCCTAAAATATCTCTTCAATTTTAAAACTGTGGCTTTTTATAATTATACCTCTCACTCCCTTCAATTTTGGCCACTGGTTTACTGAATCCTGTAATATCCACCAGTGCTTCATTGTGATCACTTATTCCCTCAGTTACTTGACACTCCACAGGATTTTCATCAGCCTTTATTAGAAAGATATCCATGTTTGGTTCCCTTGTGTTCTGGTCTATCACTTGTGTAAAACCTCCTTTGTAAATCTCTGTTCCCTTGTGTCATTAATCTTGTTTCCTACACAATTGATACCTGGTAAATTTAAATCCCCTCAATAATGACCATTCTTACTCATATCTGAACTGTGAATATGAATTTAGTTTCTTTCCAAGAACCTCATCTTCATCACTCATTCTTCCTCTATGGTAAGCAGCCAGCACCCAGATTTTTATGTTTTTATCGCCCAAACAATCTACACCTAGTAACTTATGGTCATGATCTATGAACACTAGAGAACTGTACTAATCTTTGCTAACAAGAATGAATTCTGCTCCACAATTGCTCCTCTATCTCTGTGGCACACTCTGTAACCATTGGGTAAAACCTCCTTGTATAATACTCCTTCTTTTAACCAAGACCCCTATAATCACTTGTGGTTCATGTATCTCTATTAAGTTTGCAAAGTCTATTACTTTGTTCATTGTACATCTACAGTTCACCAATAACACTCTTATTTTTGGCTTTGTGATATTTTCAGCACTAACATTTGTCTCTCCAGTTGAACCCTTATCCATTATTATTTCATCTATTTCTTTAGCATTTGCATTTTTTCCCATCATGCATCTAGAATCAGTATCCCTTTGATCACTTATTTTTATCCCATCAGCAATACCAGTTCATATTGGAGGGGAGACGATCAGAGTTAAAAATTCCAGGTTAATTAGTTTGACTTCACTGGTAAGTAAGTAAATGGAAATCTTGATGTGCAGTGATGTAAGGACTTTCTGGGGAAAATGGGTTCATAGATTATAAAAGTGAGTTGAGGAACGATTATTCATATGAATATTGGTTAGTGGGCTACTTTCAAGCTATTTTGGAAAAAAGGGACAAGTTCATTGAGTAACACTCATCAAGCTATTTGATGGTGTGAGCCATCAAATGGTTGTAAATACAGTAATATTTAAATAAAATTAAAAAAAAAGTTGCATAACCCGAAAAATATTAATCATGAATAAAGACGGCTGTGGAAGAGTTAGGCATCATTTAAGTGTTATTTACTCAGAATTATTACAATAAAGTATTGACAGATTCAGTGGCAATAAGATTTGTTTTTTTAGTCGTTTCGGTTAGATAGAGAGACTTTTGTCACTTGCCAGCAATACTCAAACCATGCCGACACGTTAGTAAAGGATACCAAATTTGCTGAATGTACTGAATGGATCCGCGAATAATAAAAATTTCAAGCGGCAAATACAGAAAATTGTCACAATTATTCTATCCGCGAATACTGAAACCGCGAATACCGAAAGTTGTCGCAATTATTTTATCCGCGAATAAAGAGATTTGACTGTATTTCATATAAACACTCCTTTAAGAGATGCTCACCAAAGGGACTACAACTACTAATGCAAAGATGCTACAACAACGATAAGGACCTGTTGGATTATTTGACTTTGGTTATTTTTGTGTTCATTTTTCTAAAATATAGTTTATTAGTCAAACTGCTATACCAAAAATGAACAATAAGGATAATTAAATTGTGGAATTTAATTTACAATGGGAGATAAGGGTTTGGGAGATACTACATTAACCTCTTCCAACCCAATGTGAACCTCTCCTTCAAGTGGTGTACATCACTTGCAGGGATGAGGCTCTGGGGTCTGAATGATTCTCAGATAAAGTGTCACCAACTTCTTGCCACTGGCCTCCTCCTGAAATGAGAGCAGAAATTTGGGAAATGGTCCAGGGCACGCTCTTCCTTTTGGGGTTGGAAATCTATACTAATATTATAAACGCAAAAGTAACTCTGTCTGTTACGTTTCTTGGGCCAAACGGCTACTCCAATCGTAATGAAATTTGTTTGACAAGGAGATGCTATTTGACATTAGGATGGACATGGGATACCTTATTCTGTATAGATAAGAACATATTTTCATTAAATTATGAAAACTATCTGAACTGTGAAAGACAAACGCATAATATCTATCTGTCTTTGTAATTCGTAACATTAGAGAGTAATGACGGGGTAGCGCAGTGGTAACGTGCTTGCTTCTTAAGGAAACTCCCGTGTGGCTTTGGGTTCAATCCCCACTGGGAGCAAAAATTTTTATGAATTGTTTTTCCTAGTTTGAGCCAAACCTAGGATTTTGTTGCAAGGATACCATGTTCTGGCAAATCTTTGGAAATAGAATAGTGTTTTAAGCGTTTACTTTATTCAGGGTATACTGGTTCCACAGACAGTTTTTGCGTATATGTTATATATGTGAAAGTAAGTTACGTCTTTTTTATACGTTTTGACGACTATGTGTATACTGATATACCGAAATACTTAGTTTCATTAGGAATGAAATAGGATACTTTTTTCCGATATGAATAAATGAGACAAGTTCAATAGTAGAATGGTATATCAATAGCGTTCCCGTCATATTATGTCGACAAATCTTAGGTAACTTTCAGCTTTGTGTATCCAATTCTAGCAATCAAGTTCTAAATCCATGCATACAAAGTCGTGGGTAACAGCTAGTCTTACATGTGTTTCCATACATTTTATTTTTCAGCTGCCACTACGTAGCACAGATCACTGGTGTTTGTATGTGGTAGTAGCATGAAGTTTCCTATTGTGTACAACATTGGCCGAATGCCGTTAGCTATGGGAGTCTGGGATATACGGTGATTAAAGGTGGTTGATGTAGAGCTTTTTCATATTTCGATCATAGACCTGTGTGTCCCTATACTTCTCTTTCCTGCCACAATTACATAGTATAGACCATTGGTGTTTGTGTGTGGTATTAGCATTGAATCTCCCATTGTGTACTATGGTGGTTGCATGTCAGTAGCTATGGGGTAGTTGGAGATATGGTTGTTGAAAGTGGTCGACCTCGGGCACTTTCATATTTCGACAAAAGGCGTATGTATCCCTATGTCTCACTTTTTAACCAAAAATATCCAGCTCAGATCACTGGTGTTTGTATGAGGTAGTAGCATGCATTCACTGATCGTGCACAACGTTGGTCGAATTTCGGTAGCTGTGGGGGTGTGGGAGATATAGTGGTTGAAAGTTGTCAATCATGGACATTTTTGTATTTCGACCAAAGATGTGATAACTGGGGTTTGTGTGTGATAGTAGCATCAAGTCTCCCATCGTGCACTATAGTGATTAGATGTAGGTAGCTATGGGGATGTGGGAGATATGTTGGTTGATGGTGTTCGACAGGGGGCACTTTCATATTTCAACCAAAGATGTCTCACTTTTTAGCCAAATCTATCTTGTGCAGATAAATGGTGTTTGTGCATGGTAGTAGCATACATTCACCGATCTTGCGCAATGCTGGCCAAATTTCAGTAACTGTGGGGTTGTGGGAGATATGGTGGTTGAAAGTGGTTGATTACGATATTTTTGTATTTCGACCAAAGACATATGTGTCCGTATATTTCACTTTGCTGCCACAACTATATAGCACAGACCACTAGTGTTTGTGTGTGATAGTAGCATCAAGCCTCCCATCATGCACTATGGTGGTTAGATGTCTGTAGCTATGATGGTGTGGGAGATATGGTGGTTGAAAGTGGTTGACGTAGGGCATATTCCTATTTCTACCAAAGATGTGTGTGTCCCTATATTTCACATTGCAGCCAGAATCACCAAGCACAGACCACTGGCGTTTATGTGTGGTAGTAGCCTGTAGTCTACCATTGTGCACTATTGTGATTGCTTGTCGGTAGCTATAGGGGTGTGGCAGACATGGTTATTGAAAGTGGTGGACCTATTATAAAAATAGACATGCATCCCTATATTTCACTACACAGGCTAAAATACCTAGCTTAGTCCTCTGTTGATTGTGTGTGGCATTAACCTCAAGTCTCCCCAAGTGCACCATGGTGATATCATGTCGATTGCTATGGGGGTGTGGGAGATATGATGGCTGAAATTGGTCGACGGATGACATTTTCATATTTCGACGGATTATCCGTTATGCGACCAAAGATGTGTGTCCCCAGATATCACTTTGGAGCCATAAATACTCAGTGCAGGTCACTGATGTTTGTGTGTGGTCTTAGCCTCGAGTATCCCATTGTGCACTTGTCGGTAGCTGTCAATCAAAATTCTTTACAAACATGAACGAAGCTAGTAACCTCTAAAGGTGGATGAATCAAAAATGATAAATGGCATGGGGATGCAGAATGCGACAGGAAGCCACTACATTAAAGACCCAAAGGTTATTCTGAGACCATGTAATCATCTCAAAGTACATATAAAATTAGGGTTTCTTCCTGAGAAAAATATTCTGGAGATAAAAGAGTCCTCAATCAGATCTCCAGGATGGGACTACTCAGAGAGAAGTCATCAGAATGGGTAGAAACATTCTAAGAGTCAAAACATGGAATGTTGGAAGTCTGATCAGGGTAGGTAGATTATAAGATAAAAAAAGGAGATGGAGAGACTTAAGTTAGGTGTTGTTGATATTAGTGGAATTAAGTTGAAGGGTGTACAGGATTTCTGGTCTGGGGAACACGGTTGAATTAACACACTAGCCGTTAGTGGGGATACCTTTGGTATTTGTACTAAACTCAGGAGTTTGGAAATGGGTGAGTTATTATGAACATTTTAGCGACAGGACGATCTTAATGAGGGTAGAAACTAGGCCTGCTCCTAAGCACATTATTTCAAGTTTCTATGCCAATGTCACAGGGAGATTATGAAGAAATGGAGAAAATGTATGATGAAATTAAAGATTTAATCAATTATGTGAAGGGGGATGAAAATCAAATAATCATGCATGATACATTCTGATTTATGTGGAATCTAGACCATCAACAAACCTGGTGTGTCTCATATAAAGAAGCCAACACCCATAAAAATTCCTTGTTGCCCTGTGATTTGAATCCAGTACCCTGATTTTAATAGGCAAGCATATTAATGACTGAGCAACTGGTCTGATAGTGCCATAAGCATGGGGGTTTTTGGTCCCCCATATGTGCACATTGTGCCTGTTCACTTTTTCACTCACATGAAAAGTGGCCTCATCACTAAACACAAGTTTTTCTTTGAATATTTTGTCTTGTTCTAGACACTGGGCACAGAATTGAAAACGTTGCACTTCATCGTTGTGCGACAGTGCATGTAGCAACTGTAATCTGTAAGGCTTCATACACAGTCGCTTCCGTAGGATTGTCCAAACAGTCTTCTGTGGAATACCCAATTCCCGGCTCGCTTGAGGAGTAGACTTCTGTGGGCTACGAATGTAACTGGGGCGCACATGTTCCACGGTTTCTTTAGACACAGTAGGACAACCCATTGTTTTACCTTTACAAAGGCATCCTGTGATTTAAACTGTTGATACCAACATCGAATGGTGTTAGGATGCGGGGGATCATTGCCGAACTTTGTTCTAAAGTGTTGCTGAACAGTTACCACAGACTGAGTCAAATGAATTTCGAGAACAACGTACACTTTCTCAGTTTCAGCCATCTTACTCTCTAGCGGTCACCGCGGGAAGCTTGCATTTAGTGCAATCGAAACTTGGAGAGTCATTTGTCTTATAATAATAATCATCATACCTACAATAGGACAGCCAAAAGAAAAATTGTGAAATTGCTGCAATCATTTTGATTAGCCCTATATTATTCACACTTATTACATTTGATTCACATATTCCATTAATTTTAATGTTTTGGAGTTATTTTATTCTCCAGTTTGTGTAATACAGAAAGTGGAAATTAATGGAACCAAACAGTGCTTTACATATGAACTTCAAAAAGCATAACTTAATTTATAGTAAACATCCTTGTGCTTAATGTTGATATGTTTACACCCAGTAATTAAAATTTTATTTTGGTAGCAACACAAAATAGACATTATATGAAGCAACTTGTCTTTAAATTGCGTATGAACCATTGATACACTGTATTAACTTTTATTGACACTATTTAGTGGAGCACAATCTTATTCATGTATAATTGGCACTATAATCTGAATTTGTCTTGTGTGTATGCAGCCCAGACAATATAAAACTTAACCTTATTCATACAAATTCTGATGGTGGTACCCTCATGCGAACCACCTAGGATGGGATTCTCCTTTCTGTATGATTTCTTGTACATATGCTCCTTGGGCAATTTCATTTAAAAATATTTGTACATAATAACCATCAAATTTATATTGAACAAGTAAAATAATTCGAAATATGGGCACTTCTGTACAGGTTGTTATGCAAGAAATATGTATTATTACCTGTTTATGTTCCTTCTATCTGTTTCTCAGGATTCATTCTTCATGGAGAAACTGCATCCCGTATCCATGTGACATGTAAGGGAGAATTATTGTCACACAAATGTTTTTTTAATGTACAGCATTAAAAGACAATAGCTTACATGTTGCACCATGGATTAAGTGTTGAACTGTCTATAATGTTAATAACCTGATACATTTTATGTGACAGCCAACCTCTTACAACAAAGCCAATTACAATAATAAGCAGTGTAAGTTTTCATTCTGGCCCATGCTGCATTTCAACCAAGTTTTTTGGCATAATTCTGCTTTTAATTCTTGCCAAAATCTTTATTTCTGGGTGGTTATTGTTGTTTCTACTTGTCTGTACTTCACTATGAAAGTTTCATAACCTGAATTGACCATCATCATAGATTTTTTCCCTTTTGGGATTTTATATTTATATATATATATGTAATTAGGAAATGTTTATATACGTCTTATTTTTAGTTTTCTGCTACACATAATTTGATACTAGAAAACGAAAAGCATTTCTACACACACCAAGGACCACACGTGCAAAGTGGTGGGCAAATGCTAGTAGTTGATATAAAATGATTATGAATGTAAGTTTGTCATATATCTAAGATAGTACCTAATTCTCACAAATTAATGTTACTCTTCTTTTGTTACAGCACACTGAGTCTGTGCACCTGTTATATAAATCACTTCAAAAAAAAATTGGCAGCCAACAAGAACCACCACCTCTGCCTGTTGCCATTGATCCTTTTGAATCTCCTCTTATGAGTGTTCCTACTCCAGCACCTCTGTAATCAGAAATATAATGTGCAACTACTTTTTATTTCAAATATGTATTGTTTTAGAACTTTTGAACATTTAACTTTCTGGCAATTGATTATATGCCTGTGTGTATGTGTGAATATATATATATATGTGTGTATTTTCTTTAAGAAATATACTTTCTGAAATAATATTTTTTTGTAAGGCAACAGATAATTATCTTCCTTTGTGTCTTGGAATGGTTTACTGTTATGTGCAGTTGCTAACTTTACTTCCAGACATCTGATCTGAAGAATATTAGTATAAGAATGAAAATGAATGCATGGAAGGGAAGTGATCATCATGAACACAAGCTGGCTTTCATTTTCAGGCACAACGGTTTGGGAAGATTTTCTATCATACATAAGGCAGTCAAGGATTGAAATAAGTTACCAAGAGAATTGATGAATGATTTCCCAAAAATGGTGAATCAATTTTAAGTTGGAATTTGTAGAGGGCAAAAGTAGATGGATACAGGAAAGGGGGGAAAATGGGTGTGTAGAGAAATTTCCACTGGAGCATGTGCTCCATTGCAATTAAATTAAATAATATCTTGCACAAGTTTTGTTAACACAGTGTATTTTTTAATAGAGCAGAAAATTAAATCATCAACTATAAAACATTCCAAATTAAATAAGACATTTTCATTTCAAAGTGAATTTAAAATTAAAATAAATTGCATTAAACTTGCAAGAATATTTCTTGCTTTCAGCTTGTATATATAGGCACTACTACTCTCAGGCATCAGTAATGTTCTGTGTCAATTTGTTCAGTTTTTAGTATTAGGAAGTGAAAGATTACGTAGCAAGTTACAAGCTTTTATAATTCACAATAGTGTGTTGTTTTGACAATTATTAGTTTTCAAGGGCTTTTGAGTGTTGTCACTGTGTTTTAAAATTGACTATTATAACAGAATGAATAAAGAAACAAAATTTTGAAGAACTCTGTTGACTGCCATACAGCACATGATTCACACGAGGGGTGTTTGAAACTAGTTGTTTGGCCAGATATCGGTTATCCGGCTACCCTATAAGCCGTATATTCGGCAACTGAATATCCAATTGAAGGTTGTTATTTGAGGTTTGGAAAAAATAAAAATGCCCTCAGTAAAGAAAGGATCGCCTATTTCGGAATATTTTGATATAAATAATGACAGTATGTTTTCAATTTCGAATTACTTTTCATGAGGCACGTTTTGATGCAAAGTTTAAATCATTTCCTTTTTCTCTTTGTGGTCTTAAAGAAAACACAATAACGTATTTTTTTCTGTCCTCTACCAGATTCCTCTGCCAAGACAGGCCATTTGAAAATGAAACATCTAGTAAACATTCATGAAATGAGGAAAGCTATAGCAGTTATGGTGCCTATTTTGCCTGTAGCCATCACTGGTACAAGTTTGCAATTGACTATCTGAAATTGAAACAACGCAAAAGCAATATATATATCATTAAGTTATTGAACTAGACTACGAGCTGTTATCCAGCATAGAAAGAAATGGATTGTCCAGCCCCCTAGAATAAGCTTTACCCCATTATAAATACCAAGTCTTAGACACATTTCCAAAAAAATTGTACCTGACTTCTACGACAGAATTTATGAGAAAATAAAACAAACATTGCTGGTGTTATCGCTGTTTTTGTGACTTCTAGAACTGTTTACACAGCAATTTCCTGAATTTCACAGGTCATGGGTATCTTCTGAAGTCAAACTAGAACATGGAATTTTTGTTATTAAGCATTTCCCTGCTTCAAATCCTGGAGAAAACATAGCAAGGAAGGTTAATAGTATCGCTTTGAGCTATTGACCAAACGAAAATACTCATTCTTCATACTGGCGCCAACATGGTGAAGGGTATACACGTGGCTAAGTATGCTTCTGCAAGCTGTTTCATCCAATTTGCTTCAGAGAATTTTAACTCAGCCATTGAATATCCAGCCTGAAGTGGCATGTGTGACTGTTAGCGGTAGATGTCTCGCTACGCACTTTAATCGTTCTGGCTTAGTTCAAGAAAAATTGCTGGTGATTCAAAAAGAAAAATTTACTCGACCATCACATGATGCCAGTTATCAGCACGAGATAAAATGAATTCTACCTTTTATGTGGTAGAGTACCTGTTGGAACAAAAAAAGGGCTATATTGCTATATGTGGTTGATTGCTAAATACACAATAATTTGACGCACCAACAGTGGTTATTGAAGCTCTTTGAAGAAATAACAAAAATAACGAGTTCTGGTTTCTACTGCAATTCTGAAGTAATATCACAATTTTCTACACTAAAAAATATTTATATAACGATGATAAAGCACTGAGATCTCCTGACTTGCCATACATAAGAACCTCTTTGAAAACTGAATTAAAAGTCATTTCGGCTCCTTAAATGAAGATTCGAAGTACTTGACTGCGACCTTCCTAGAGCCTAGATTCAAGACAAGCTATTTGGGGTTTGTTGAATTTCATTTAAAGTTATCTCGAATTAATGGGAAGCATGACCCATATATTTAGCGGTCAGCTAATGCCACAAAGCGTCTGAGTTTGACAAAATTTGATAAAATTTATTCTTCAGCGCCTTGCAGTAGTTTATATAGCGAAAGACTTTTCTTTGAACTTGGCCTTGTTTACTAAGGCAAGGAAAACTGATTATTACCTCTTATTGCAGAGAAATTGGTGTCCGTTCAATACAAGAACTAATTTTTTATGTTAAAAAAATAATAAACGGTATTTTGGTTTGAAGACTTAGTGTTCTTGTTTGTGTTTAGACTTGTTATATACTTAACATTTGTGAATATACAGAAAATTTTATGAAATTTTTGTAATTTATTGAGAATCCGATACTTGCCGGATATCCGCCGGATATTGACTTACTATCTGGTATCCGGCCAGATAGTAAATATTGGCCGGATAGTTGCCGGATATCTGTTTCATCTCTATTTGAAACCATTAGTATAGTAACCAGTGTTTCTCATAATAGTCATGGAAAGTTCCATTTTAACTGCCTTTTTTTCGCTTCTAAAACCATATTTTTCAAACACACAAAGTCTCAGTACAAAGCAGTTACATGATGGGACACTTCATCTTATCAGTGTTGTAACACACTTCTTAATTGGTTAGAAGTCATTAAGCTAGAGAGAAAGTCCTGAAGATCAAGACGATCAGGCAAAAAAATTGAAAATTTTTTCCCTCATCCTCATCTCTTAGGAACATACTTCATAATACCTTCAAAACATCAAAATCTAATAAGATAATGTGCCTTATCAGCATGTGTTCTATTAATATGAAAACCTGCATTTAACCCTGTGTTTTAAACTTTTATCACACTACACATAAATAGTAAACAAAATTTAACTCTATTTCTTCAGTTTCAGGTATTTAACGCATTCAAACAAAGTTAAAAGACTCATCTCTTCATTCAGTTTCCATTTTTTAAATGAATGTTTGTTTAATTATTCAGTTTTGCAATTAAAAACTTTCCCTACTATGAATCATTTGAATAGTTTTGCTTGGATCCAGAAGTAATGGACCCCAATATAGTTATTTAATTATTCAACAGCAAACTTCATATGAGTAAATTATATGAAAAAGGAAAGTAAATTTTCAACCATATTTAGAAACATTCACTATGTCAAAGTTTCTGAAATATTGCAGTAGGGAACAAAATGACACTTGCGGTCAAGTAGCCACCAAGTACAGTAATTGTATTCAGCTTTAAATTCATCTGTGGTGCCTTAGTTTCTTCTTATTTAATCTTAGATTATTTGTAGTGATTAGTTAGTGCTTGTGACAGTTGTTGTTAAGTATCTGACAACAGCAGTAACCATCATCTGCATTAAATTTGTCTATGGTTGGGTAGTATTGTATAATCTCTGAGTATTTCCTGTGGAAATAGGTAGGAGCACTTAATAGCCTATTAGACGTGTTGCTTATTTATCAACAGACAGTGCTTGATGTATCTGTCATAGATTCACTGGTTCAGCAGTTTGCTAGTTTTGTGTTTTAGTTTAAAAAGTTAATAGATGAAAAATCTGATATGGCACGCAATTAGTGATTACCATCACAGTTCACTTTCCAGAGACAACTCAAAGAAATTTGGTCATCCATGGAAACAGCCACTTGTAATTCCATCAGTATCTCAAATTGACAGAAAATGGATGAGATTAGTGAAAGCTGTGACAAGGACATCATTGATACAAAATTTAAAAATTCTTTCACTTAAGAAACAGTGCAAATTCCTTGCAAGCTTTTTTTTTTCCATGTTATGTACAGTTAAAACATTGAGTCACTAGAAATAGACTCTGCAGGTATCATAAACCAACTGGAAATTCTGGAATGGGAGGAAAAGCACCAGATCTTGTTACAAGTTTTTCCAGAATATACAACAGATTGAACATTTTTTGGCTACAAATGGTAAATTAGTAGATTAGAAAAAAGTATATCCTGACCGGAAAATCTTGCATGTTACTATCATCTTCAAGAGAATATCGAAGAGACCTTGCTAATTACTAGCCAACATCTTTGACATCTGTTAGTAGTTGAATTTTTGAACATATTATATTCTCAAATATTAAGAAATTCTTTAAGGGATATAAATTAATAGCACCAAACCAAAACGCATTTTGGAAGAATATATCATATGAAACACAGCTTACTCTTTTCTCTTGTGATGTGATGGAAATTGTAAGCTGATGCTTTAACAAAGAGCCAAAAATACAATATATTGCAACAGTTTTGTGAATGAATATTTATTTTCTTAACTTGATGGTTGTGATATGTCATCATAGGGAGAGAAAATTCTACTTCTATAGAAGCTGATTCTGACATTCTGCAGAGAAGTGTAATAGTACCATGTAATAGTACCACTTATATTCCTGATATTTTTAAACAGCTTTTGAGACAATGTCAATAGCTGTTTAAGATTGTTGGTTCAGTTACCTGTATGAAAGTAAAGGAGTCCACTGATTGTTTAGAAATCAACATGATTGCAGCATCACTTCAAAATTTTGTGAATTGCAGAGTGTAGATGTAGAATATAATGTGATAAATGACAGCTTAAATTAAACTGCAGTAAGTGCAATGTAATGAATATATGAATAAAAATATACCATTCATCTCCCAGTAAAAAGTTAGCTGTTCAATTCATAGCAATTTTGAATCCTTTAGTATCTTGGTGTAACAGTGCAAATCAACATTAAAAGTGATCAGCACACAAAATCAGTGTGGTTGGAAAATCTAATTCTGGACTGCAATTTGACTGCTTTTTCAAGAATTGTGATGTATCTGTACAAGAAATAACATAAAATTGTTTTGTGTCCACATCTGGAGTATTATATTGTAAATTTATCCATATTTCCAGGCACTGACTAATAATATTGTAATGTCCTCATTTAACGATTTACATGAAATTAAAATTATTGATGCTATTAGCAAAAATAATGAACAAACAAAATGATAGCAGATAGCATGATAGCAGAATTGACGAATATCTACATTATGAATTATAATATTCAATCGACCAACAATGATTCATGGCTAGTGTTGTGCTGTTATTATCCGTTTGGTTATTGTGGATGTCTTTTCTACCTTCCCCATTAAAATATAAATTACTAGCTTTGCATGGCATGCGTTGCAATTCCTATTTTTATTTCTTAAGTGAGTATACATATAGAAAACAGACATATTAACATGTACAAAATAACTGAAAGGCAATGATTTTTATCCATTAAATTAAAATTTAAAAATTTTACTATGGTACTTTGGGTTTTACGATATTTTCAGTCTTCTGCAAATGCAGAGTACCCAGCGTTGCTTGGTAGGTGAATATGAAAGTTCAGAATTGGATTTAAACTGTAGCTTTGTATAACGAGCCTTGACAAAAATTAATAGTGTGGAACTGTGGGTATGTGGAAGGAACTTTGACAAAAAATTAGGGGGTAGAAAGAAGGAGAGGATTTGGGTTTTTGCAAACCAAATGTAGATAGTAGGAAGGCAGATTGGAAACTAACGCATAGTGATTTTTTTTTCTCCCCTGGTATTGCAGCTGGAATGTTGAAATTTCATGACAGTATAGGTTGAAGTTTGCGCTATAGACGGTATTTTGTTTTCATGTTTAGCTGTAGCGAGAGAAGCGTGAACTATGAAACAAACATGGCACGCATGTTACTGTCGTCCATACGTGAAGAGATGCGAAGTGTAGTTCGATATTTGCGGGCCAAAGGGCATTCACCGAGTGAAATTCACAGGAACATGTGTGGTGTGTATGGGAACGACTGTCTAGATCTTAGCAATGTCTCCAGGTGGTGTGCATTCTTCCAAGAGGGCTGCGTGAACCTTAGTGATTCGCCATGCTCCAGGTGGCCAGTAACAGTTTTAATTCCGCAGAATGTCCACGCCATTGAGGCAGCAATCTTGAAAGATCAGTGTGTGCACCTGCAAACCTTATCGCAGAAGTTCAACATTTCCTATGGTGCAGTGTACGACATTGTTCATGACACATTGAAATTCTATAAAGCTAGTGCTCGCTGAGTGCCTAAGAACCTGACAGACAACCAGAAGGGCCAGCGAATGATGACAAGCTTGCATCACTTAACATGTTACGCCACAGAAGGGCATGACTTTCTGAAAAGAATTGTCACTGGTAATAAGTCGTGGGTGTACCACTACACCAAGCAGGCCTCTATGAAGTGGAAACATGCTGGTTTGCCAGTAGGAAAAAAATTCAAAGTGACTCAATCAGCTAAGAAAGTGGTTGTGACAGTATTCTTAGACATGTTTAGCGTGTTATTCGTGGACTTTGCTGAACACAGAACCACTGTGAATGCTGCAGCCTACATGAAAACGTTGGTTAAGTTGCGTTGTGCCCTTCTTCACAAACACCGTAACATTAATGGTGTAAAACTTCATTACAATGCACCTCCCCATGTTGCTGCTCCTGTTCGTGAGAAACTTGCCAATTTTGGGTGGGAGGTTCTCCAGCATGCACCACACAGTCCGGACATGGGACCGCCTGACTTTCATCTGTTTGGTCCCATGGAGAAATTCCTGGCCGGCCAATATTTTGCAACAGATTCGGAAGTGAAATCAGCAGTCCGAAGATGATTACACTCCCAACAAACGGACTTCTACGAATAGGGCATATTGATACTGGTGCCACGTTGGGAGAAATGTGTTGAGAAAATGACTATGGAGAAAAGTAGGTCAAAGATGTAAGTTAATTCGTGATTTATTTGTTTGTGGTACATATTAAACCATTTGGGGAAAAAAATTATTGTGCGTTACTTTCCGATCTGCCCTTGTATTTTTTTTTTTTTTTTTTAAGTATAATTATTGGAATCAGATGAAATCTGTGGGTATGTATAAAGAACATTTACAAAAATTAAGAGGGGTGGGGAGGGGGGGGAGGAGGAAGGAGGAGACGGGTAGAGTTTCTGAAAACCTAATGTAGACAGTACTTTTCTGTTGGTTCTGCAAAGTTCTGTTGATAATGGATAAAAACTGTGGGTATGTGTAAAGAACATTGACAAAATTTAAGGGGGTGGAAAGGAAGAGGGGTTGGGTTTTCGCAAATCAAATGTTTAGAATATTTTTATGTTTGTTTTAAAGTATACGTATGAAAAGTTCCATCGATATTGGATAAAAATTGGATGTATAAAAAAACATTGGCAAAAATTATGTGGGTGGAAAGTGGGAGAGGGGTTGGGTTTCTGAAAAACAAATATTGACAGTATCTTTCTGTTCATTTTTAGTATTTGTGCAAAGTTCCATTGAAATCAAATAATAAATGTGGGTTTGTATAGAATTAAGGGTAAACCTTATCTGCATGCACACAATAACACACCAAAGTTTCATCATAATAGGATGAATGGTATAGAAACGAATAGAAGACAAACATACAAACATTCATTTTTATAGGAATAATATACCTCACAATTTTATTAATAGGTAAGTTACATATGTATTTAAATGATCACTCTTGCAATTCATAGTGGATTCACTGCGAGCAAAATTAGTAAACAAATCTACAGAGTTGTTTTTCCTGTGGCAAATTACAAGATTCAAAGCATTTACTTTTTTTTTTATCACATGCTGCATTAAATTAAAAACTATACAGTGTGATAACGTTTATTCGATATCAACACACAGCAGTATGAAAAATATGTATCGGCAAGACAGGTTCATAAAATAGTAACATGCTTAAAAAGTAATTTTTTTTTCACTTTTGCTCCAAGTAGTACAATTACTTAACAGTTCTGAGAGTTAAAAGCATTCATTGGGAAGCAAACCTGACCGGTAGCATGGTTTGTTTGGTTTGTGTCCTTGCGAATATGGGTGAGTTGCGTTATAGGTCCATTTAATCGTTGCGCTAAAATAGATTGAGATTACTTGCTTTACGTGTCCCATATGAGTATCACAGAAACCGCTGGGGTAAATAACGTTTATTCCATGTCAACACACGGCAGCATCGAACAAGAAAAATTAACGCTAGTGTACTTATTTCATTTCTCCTTAATGGCGAGGTCTATTTTTTCCTCGTGTGTTGAATGGATTGTACCTGTTTGCTGGTGGTGGTATCTAGTGGTGGAATTATATAGTACTGAAGTCACCGCCGCTCTGAGGTTTGTTGGACCAACAACACCGGTGGTGTTGGTTGGACTTATTAAGCAACTTTGCCATTGTTTCCTTAACAGAAACAAATATCCGAAAAGCTACTTATTGTATAAAAAATAGTTTATTGACATCTCTGTGATATCTGCTGCTGCAGTCTAGGGAATTGGCTCTGAACTATCTCACTACACGGCTAAATTTCAAAAATGAAATTTTCATAATAGTAACAGTATACAGAGCACCATTAGGAAACTTTTCTATTTTTATGAACTGATTTGAACTCTTATTAACATTTTTAAGCAGAAAAGAAGTCAACATAGTCGTATGTGGTGATTTTAATGTAGATTTTCTAAATAACTTACCCTGTAAAGTCATGTTAGAATCATTAGTCAGTTCATTCAATTTAACTCAGGTAGTTAATTTTCCAACTGGAATAACGAATAATAGTCACTCAGCTGTAGACAATGTTTTCCTAGATACCTCAAAATTCAGTTATACCATCAAGCCATCCATCAATGGCCTTTCGGATCACGATGCCCAATTATTAACCATCAGCACTTCAGTAGGAACTAGCTCTAAGAATAATGTTTTTATACTTCAGCGTGTAATAAATGATGAATCAGTTACTTATTTTAGAAGATGTCTCAATACCACAAACTGGAAACACGTTTACAATGCACAAGGTATGGATGAAAAATACAACATTTTTAGTAGCATTGTATTAAATTACTTTGAAAGTTTCTTCCCCTTGAAAAAGTGTCATGCTTCTCGAAAAGAACAAAAACCTTGGATAACTATTGGCATTAGAACATAATGCATTAGTAAAAGGAAGTTGTATATTGCCTCTAGGAACAGTGAGAATGCTAATGTTAAAACACATTACAAACAGTACTGCAAAATACTGAAAATGGTTATTAAAGAATCTAAATGTATGTACTACAAACATAAAATTGATGATTATGAAAATAAAATTTAGACTATATGAGACATTGTAAATAAGGAAACAGGAAAAAGTAATCAATCAAGTAATGATATTTTTATCAAAGAAAATTCAATAGAATCTCATTTTTCAATTGCTGATATATTTTATAAACATTTTTTATCTGTTGCTGATAAATTGACTGCTAATAGCTCAGTGACACACAGTATGTATTTTGTCAGAACAGGTTTCCAAGAAAATTTAACTCTATGTCTGTAAAATTAGCTACTCCAGAAGAAATAAGAAAAATTATCAGATCCCTTAAGAGCAAATACTCAAGTGGTTATAATGGGATTTCCAGCAGATTAATTAAATTGTGCTCCACAGAATTAAGGAATATAATAAGTTATCTGTTTAATATATCTTTACTTGAGGGTACTTTTCCAGAAAGGCTTAAGCATGCTGTAGTTAAACCACTCTATAAAAAGGGAGATAAGGCAGCTGTATCGAATTACTGACCAATTTCATTACTAACAGCCTTCTCCAAAGTTTTTGAGAAAGCAATGTACAATAGAGTTTATGAACACCTTAAAAATAATAATATACTAACTAAATCACAATTTGGTTTTCAAAATGGTCATTCAACAGAACAAGCTATATTTGCATTAACTGACAATATTTTAGAAGGAATAAATGATAAATTAATTCCTGTGGGATTGTTTTGTGACTTATCTAAGGCATTTGACTGTGTAGATCATAAAATTCTAATACAGAAACTAAAATATTATGGTATAGATGGCATTGTTAATAAATGGCTTAGTTCTTACCTTCTAAATAGAAAACAGAAAGTATCAATGGAGAATTTTAAGGCTGCCTTAAGAGGTCCACTGTTTTCTGAGTGGAAATTAATCAGATGTGGAGTACCCCAGGGTTCTATATTGGGGCCACTATTGTTTTTAATATGTATTATTGATCTACCCTGTGTTTCATGTAAAAATTTAAAATTTGTCCAATTTGCAGATGACACAAACATAGGAATTAAAAATATTCCAGATTTATCTACAGAATATATTTCAAATTATGTCTTTTAACTGATTAATAAATGGTTTACAGCTAATAGCTTGTCTTTAAACTTTGATAAAACTCAGAATATGCAATTCAGTACATCACACAGGTTAACACCAAATATAGACATAAAATTTGCAGGCCAGTCTATTCAAGAGGTAGAGAGTGTGAAATTTCTAGGTTTGTATATTGATCACAATTTAAATTGGAAAGTACATGTTTCTGACTTATTAAGGCGATTGGGTGCAGCCACATTTGCAATTTGTACAATTTCAGCTATAGGTGATCTCCGTATGAGGCAGCTAGTTTATTTTGCTTATTTTCACTCCTTATTGTCATCTATATATCTATATATCTATAAATGAGAAAATGAGAAAGTTCGGATGTGTGTTTGGATGTACGTTGGCAATCAATCACGCCTTAATAACTCAACATATTTAAATGAAATTTGGCATGAAGTCAGTTAATTGCGTGCGAAGTGCAATAGGATAGATTTTATCCCGCAAAAATGCATAGTTCTTTTAGAAATTGCCATTAATTTCAATTCTCAAACAGCAAAGAGTTTCCTACTTCGTAGACAGCTGTGCAACGTTTACTCTTTGCTTTTTACATAAATCGTAAACACTGCTTTTCAGAAATAATAGTGAAAACCTTACATATGCAAGTTTGTGTTTAGTTTAAAAGCCATAAAACCGATGCACTAGACAAACAATAGTTCGGAAGCAGGAATTATAAATATGTACTTAACCTTAAATTAAAAAAAGGTAGGTACTGTTGTTAAGAGATTTTTTCATTTGCGTACATAAAATAGTATGACATCTCAAATATTGCACCATAATTTCGATCGTAATATACTAAATGTGGAAAATCAGAGCTTGGAAAAAAAACAACGTAAAATGCTATGATTATACCAGTACGAAAGTCGATTTACTAAAAGTGCAAAATGCCGGTGCTCCAAATGTCGTATTTATAAAAATGTTACGGATTCCATTCTATCTCGGTTTAATTTATTTCCTGTGTGTCTTCTTTTTTTCCACTACACATTCTCTGTAATATTACAAATTATTAACTAACCCTTTTTTGTTCAAAATTTTTCTATAAATCAGTACAAATAGTAGACTATGATTTAGGAAACAGTGCTTTTTAGTTACTGTTCAATTTCTACAAATACCTAATAAATCCGCGTCAAGTTTACGTCGCGATACACGACGATGCTAACTTAGGATAAAATAATTGTTTCAATGCGCGTGTGGTTGAGGTTTTGAATTTGTAGCGCCAATATTAGCGGAGATTGTGGCTACATTGATATTCAGCCTGGACCATAATGAAAACTGAATCTTTTTGTCACAGCCAATGGCATGAGAAATTTAGTTATCAGTTATTTAAGCAAATATCATAAGCACTATGTCACGTTGTGACGTTATGTATCGCCACGTAAACTACTCCAGTAAATCCTTCACTTAAAACGAATGTATTCAATGGCCTAACGTAGAGAATTAATGTTTCATGAAGCAATATTGCAAGTCATTTACAACGCGATACACCTCATTTACACGGAGCATATGAAAGCTGCTTATTTATTACTAATAATAACTAAATGACTTCTGCCTTATACTGTAACAAAAACATTCTGGTCCAGGAAGCATTTCAACCTAACCAGTATCTCTGCTAACATTGCCACTACAAAATCAAACGTTATGAACACACCTAAACACATTAAATGCATTGGAAGTGGATTTCGAATAGTAACAGAATTTTCTATATCAAGATTCCTAATTAGTGTAGCATAAATTACTATCACAATTAATTTCATAATACGCCTTACTACATCACGAGCAGTAACAGTCACTTTATCGGGATGTACGCTTAACCAGCAATATTAACAAAAATTGTCTTAGAGTTGTAGAGAATTATGAACTGTCCGTTGTACACTGTAATTTACAAGCATTTTAGTATAAATTTTTTAATTACGTAACTGCAATAATGAATGTAGTTTCATATGTATTCAGGATTTATTTTCCTGCGATCTGAAATAACAATTTACGTTACTAATGTATTAATGCCCGAGTTATAGAAGCTTTGATTTTCTAGCGGTACTTTGTTGATATGCAGCCTAGACCAAAATGAGAACTGAAACATTTTTAATAGCTTAAGCTTCTTTCACGAGCACCATTTTAGTGATTTATAAATGTAATTTTCAGATACTCAGCGCAAATCAAAATATACATTTTTAGTTTCACAATTTTTTAACAAGATCAACGTCCTTGGGCCACTTAGGTACTTATTTGCTCTTTGAATGTTAGTAAATTTTTTGGATGTTTAGTCGCTTCCATCATATTTTGACGTTTTGAGTTTCCATTAATTAAAACTATATTAATTTTTATTCGCAAGTCCTGAAATTAGTAATTTTAAGAGATGCTGGGTAAACGAAATTCAAATCTTTCAATGTAATGTAAGAAAACTACGACTGTGAAAAAAGCCAAAACCCAGGAACAAATCCTCTAGCAGAGCTGCACAGCAGTCACAAGTTGGGCGACAACACCAAAATGAACACTTGGTGTTTGGAAGATCACACCGGGAAAATCGCGCGCTCGGTGCTAAGAGCAAGCGGATTGCCAATCGATCTCAAAAGCTTTTGAAACACCGAAGCAAACAAAAAGACGGCAATAACAATACGCCACATATTTGGCATTGCAACGAGTTGCTGAAACACCTGAACAAACGCGAGCTCATTTCTAATGTTTTCCCGAGGATTCAACTAAATATTATCAATGACGAAAACTGGTTATGTGAGAGGACAATACTTGCCCCGAAAAATGATTCTGGAGCAAAAATATATATATATATATATTAGAGGAAATAGTCGGGGAAGTGACAACACACTCTTCCATCGATACAGTAATGTTAACTGACGATGCTGTTACCTACCCCGTCGAGTTTTCAAATTCCTTCGAGTTATCTGGGCTATCGTCCCATAAACTCGAGCTTAAGGTTGGCACTCGAGTTCTCCTGAGGCGTAATCTCGACCCGCCCCTCCCCTCAAGGTATTGCAATGGCACCAGATTACACATCACAGAACTAGGAAGAAACACTGTGAAGGCGACAATTCTTACCGGTGCATCTAAAGGGGAAGCCGTTATAATTCCGCGTATCCCAATTATTCCCAGTAATATTCCCTTTGAATTCAAAACATTACAGTTCCCATTAAAAATTTCATTTTCAATGACAATTAATAAATCGCAAGGTCAAACGTTGAAATTGGTGGGAATACACTTGGATACTCACTGCTTTTCCTTTGGTCAACTATATGTTGCCTGCTCGCGGGTATCGAGTGCAAAAAATTTACATGTTTTTCAGAAAATAACAAGTCCTACAATATATATACCGATGTATTAAACTGAAAATACTACTAACATACAGAATATTTTTATTGTTTTAAAAGTTTGATGAAGTTGTTTGGAACAAATACATTTTTGTTATTTTATTGCAGTATTTATTACTACTATCACCAATAAAAATAGCTCTAAAATTAATTGTATGGTCGTATTGACCTGGTGGCAAGGCTTCATTACGTCTACGCAATCAGCCCCTTTCGTAGCCGCTTAACCTAACGCAGTAATCCTACTGGGCATAGAGGACCTACAGTTCAACGTGAAATCAGAACCACGTGAGCATTCTGGTGCACTTCACATCACACAACAACCTGTGCCAGAGGTGAAGTTCGAGCTAAGGACCTATGAAAATCCTCTGTGAGACTGGGATTCAAGCTGGGGACTTTTCCATGTCCAGTTGGACGCCCTAACCACTGAGCGACCAGACCTCTCAACAAAATCTTATATTACAACACTCTTCCACGCGGACGAAGTCGCGGGTAACTGCTAGTATGGAATAATATTCTGGGGCAATTCTACCCATAGAGACAAAGTGTTCAGAGCCCAAAAGCGTGTAATAAGAATTATGTGTGAGGTTAGCAATAGAACTTAATGTAGAGAGCTGTTCAAGAAGTTAGGGATTTTAACATTAGCGTCTGAGTATATATACACATTAATGTCCTTTGTAGTCACAAATTATACTTTGTTTGAAACAAATAGTAAAATACACAATTATGGCACTAGAAGTAAAAATGACCTTCACAAGGATTACAAGTCATTGTCATTTGTTCAAAAAGGGGTCCGATATTCAGGGATGCATATCTTCAATAAGCTCCCAACACATATTAAATGTCTAGCAGATGATAAGAATAAATTCAGGAAAAAATTGAAAGAATTTTTAATTGACAACTCCTTCTACTCTGTCGAAGAATTTATTTCTAAGGTATCTAAAAAATAACTGCCAGTAGCTTGTGTAAATGTAGTTTACATAATTAATTTACCATGTATGCTATGACTGTACATCTCCTGGTGTATGTATTTATTTTGTTATGCAATTGTTTACGCTACCATGTATGCTATGACTGTACATCTTGTGGTGTATGTATTATTTTGTTATGGAATTTTTTTAATGTATGCTATGACTGTACATCTTCTGGTGTATATATTATTTTGTTTTGGAATTGTTTAATGTACCATGTATGCTATGGCTGTACATCTTCTGGTGTATATATTATTTTTTTATGGAATTGTTTAATGTACCATTTATGCTATGACTGTACATTTACTGGTGTACTTATTATTTTGTTATGCAACTGTTTATCTGTAAATTGAAAACTTTCCACATCCCACACAGCCAGTCTCTTATATTGGGATCAATGGAAAATGAATGAATGTATTGTATTGTATACGCGTGACATCTTAACGCATCAAATTCAGAAAAATTCTTTCTTAATTTATGATTTTACCTAATTGGAGACCTTAATCATTAAAACAATATGTCATATATCAATTTCGGATAGGTATTGATAGAGATAAATGGCTCACACTAAGAAAAAAAAACACGTTGTAGAAATAATATTGATACCCTTTAAGGGTCGAATTTCAAATAAATCCTTTTGTAAAATATGATGTGACCAAAGCAGACACCTTGGTCTTTAAAATGATACCTCATTTATTGATTTCGGCTTCAAGGGAGGTAAATGGCTTGTGACGGAAAAATGGGTTGTAGAAATATTAATATTTTTGCCCTTTAAGGGTCGAATTTTGAAAAATTCCTTTCTTAAAATATGGTGCAATACAACCTAAGACCTTATGAAGACCTCAGTCTTTAAAATGATACAGCGTTTATAAATTTTGTTAAATTATCAAGGGAGATACAAGACTTGAAACAAACAAAAAAAAAGCATTTTAGAAATATTGATATTTTTGTCCTTTAAGGGTTAAATTAAAGAAAAAAATCCATTCCTAAAATATGACCACAGCGGAGACCTTAATCTTTAGAATGATACCTCATTTATCTATTTGAGCCATATATTCGTGGAGATAAATGGCTCGTGACACAAAAATGTGTTGAACTTACTTTTTCCCCTTTAAGGGTTGAATTCCAAAAAATTTCTTTCTTAATATATGATGTCACCAAAGCTGAGATATTACTCTTCATAATCGTACTTCGTTTATCGATTTTGGTTATATATCCTAGGAGGTAAATGGCTCAAGATACAAAAAACTCATTTTAGAAGTATTGACATTTTTGCCCTTTAAAGGTCGAATTACGAAAAATTCCTTCTTAAAATATAATTTGATTCCTCTTTTACCTACATCAGTTAGATATGAAGAGAGATAGATGGCTCTTAACACAAAAATGCATTGAGGAAGCCATTGATACTTTTTTCCTTTAAGGGTTGAATTACAAAAAAAAAACAAAAAAAACAAAAAAAAAAAAAAAAAAAAAATCTTTCTAAATATATAATGTTCTTAAATCTGAGACATTACTCTTCATAATCATATTTTTTTTAGATATCCAAGGAGGTAAATCGCTCGAGATACAAAGAACGCATTTTAGAAATATTGACATTTTTGCCCTTTAATGGTCGAATTACGAAAAATTCATTTCTTAAAATATAATGTGACCATGGCTGAGACCTTAATCTTTAATTTGATACCTCATTTATCTATATCGGTTATATATGAAGAGAGAGAAATGGCTCGTGATACAAAAATGCCTTTTAGAAACATTGATACTTTTTCGCTTTAACGGCTGAATTCCAAAAAAAATCTTTATTCATTTATGACGTCACCAAAGTTGAGACATTGCTCTTCATATTCCTACTTCATTTATCGATTTCGGTTAGATATCCAGGGAGATAAATGGCTCGAGACACAAAAAAACGCATGTTAGAAATATTGATATCAATATTAACTATGAAATGTTACGAAAAGCAAACTTAATGAATGTATTACGGCAATTAATTTGTTTGTTTAGCTACTAAATTGTGGATATTAACACAAATTTCTTCTCATTGTATCTCTGGTCACTGTTTTGAGAGCAAAGGCTGACACTTCACACTGTTCTCCAGCCAATAGCTATTGAGATGAGTGAATGAGTGAGTGAGCTTACGAAATTATATGGTAGATATACCTAAAGTAGGAAGAGCATAAATGAAAAAGGAAAATCTTTTAGTTTGAAATATTGATCTGGATCTCAGAAAGAACCTTTTAAAACTATGTGTAGGGCACAGCACTTTTATGGCAGCAAAGCATGGACTTTACGAATATCACAGAAAGAAGGAAAATTGAAGCATTCGAAATATGATGCTCTAGAAGCATGCTGAAAATTAAGTGGACAGATCAAGTACAAAACGAACGAGTTTTGGGAATGATTGGCGAGGAAAGAAGTTTGTGGAAGAGTCTTACCTATAAAATAGACTGTGGTAGGTCATATTTTGAGAAATGCAGGATTGGTCAAGCTGTTAGTGGAGGGAACAATCGAAAGTAAGAACTGCAGATGAAGACAGAGATTAGAATATATGAAGCAGATTATTGAGGATGTGGATTTTAAGGGATATGTTGAGATGACAAGTATAGTGCAAGATAAGAAGGGATGGAGGATTGCATCAAACCAGTCAAGAGACTGATGACAGCAAAAAAATGTACATGGACTAGTTAAAAATCATTTGGGAATGAGTTCAACTTTTATTTGCATACACAAGAACCAACTTAACAGACTGCCTACAAGCATATTTTATTCTTTATGAGATGATCAAATGTTTTTTTCATCATAGAGAAATTTCCACCCATTTCTGATACCAACTCAGATTATTCAGTAGTACTAGTGTACTACGTTACAGTAACACCTATTTTAGATGTGTCTTTACCACTAATTTGTCCATTTTTTTTAATACTAACTCTCCTCTGAAGTAAATTAATACATTTCCTTATGCTCTAGAATTTATATATTTTCCTACATCAATCATCTAGAATCATATCAATTTCTTATGACATTACTCTCCCATCTGTTTCAATGGTTTGTTTATATGTATTCTGTATATTTAATTTTTCATGAACTCATTTATCTTATATTCCTTGTATTTTCGGATCCCCATATTTATATAATTCATTTCTCCAGTGATCTTTTACTTTTCTTTTTAACAAGATTATGTGTATGTCACCCTTCTCTTGCACGAGCCATCTTTATCCATTATTATTTTTCAACAAATCTACTTTATTTTCTGATCTTGTTAATTCTTTCGCAGCCCTTTTAACTGAATTATTTGTTCACATCATTTCATCTTTTGCCAGCAGTATGTTTTTTTGGGATTCTTATTACCCTATATATATATATATATATATATATATAATGTATTATTTTTATCCAGTTCTGTTGATTAATAACTATGCCACCAAAATTTTAGATGATCGTTTCATCAGTTTCAACTTCCTCGTCCAATGCATGCTTTTGAAACAATTCATGTTTGTTTTTTGAGTTTTTACTCTCAACATATTTAAAATGAATCTCAGGTAATTATATGTGAATAGCGCCTTGTGAGCTTAAAACTTTTTTGTTCCAAAACCTTCATCTCCTAGGTAACCGTTAGAGAGAACACAAAGGAACAATATTCCCTTGGTCAAGACGTTTTCATGCATAGTTTTTGTGGCATCCATATTCCCAGGCAGTAAAATGACTTTGGTCTCGTTAACAGATACTTTCCTGGCAGTTCTAATAAAATTGATAGAAGGCAAATTTTTACTCTCTCTTCCTGCAAATCTTAATACTTGTAGTAAATCTATTCTTCCATTCACAGTAATTTGCATGAGCTTTTTCAGCATATGGTCCATTTGTGACATTAATCTTGTTGCTCTATCTTTGTGTAATGTTTTCTCCATACTAGTCTCTTGGTTTTTCCATCTGCATCAACCTTTCACTTGTGGCAGCTTCATTTTTATCCATTTCGAATTGAATTTTCTCTACGCAATCTCAAGTCACCTTAGTGAACTCCGCTAGTTTTCCTTCCACCTCTGTGTATTTGTTTGTCCTTACAACTGTGTGACTCCTTGAGTCGCTGTTGTTCACCTTGAATGGCCATATTGGCATTCTTAATAGCGTCCAAATCTACTGGAATTGTCTTTCTAAATTCTTCCTATCTTTTATCCACCATAGTCGCAAATTTTTCAATTGTTCATGTGTTCTTTTCTCTGCTGCAGCTTGTGTTTTAGACATTTTTGTAAGATTTGGCTTTCCACACTTAATTCTCTGAATGGAGTATGTGAAGTAACAGACAGGTATCATGCTATATTCATTTGTCAAGCCACCCCCAATTGCGTCACTTGTAATACACATGGTGGACTGCATCTCTTTGTCTATAATGGGATCATGTGAAACATTATTGTCACTTCCATTACTGTTTTAACTTTTAAATGATCCGACAAATTCAGAATTTTGAACCTGGTTCATTTTTAAAACTTTTTCACAACACAATCTCAAAACTAAGCATTACAGCTGCTTAGCAAATCTTTTGCTATTTAGATTTATTTTAAGAAATTAATAAATTTTCAATAAAATCTTCCTATAATCAGTTGTTTAAAACAAAGCATGTCAGTATCCCAGAGAGTAAGTTTTAGGCCAAAGTAAAAAATAAATATTTATCGAGAGAAATGTAGTTGACCACAAGAGAGTCCAAAACAAAACGAAACTACCTCCAGAAAATAATTAAACACATTGAAAACAAACTAAAACACCTCTACACCAGCCACACTGCATCACTGATTAAATGATATCCAACACAATGTTGCCACAAACTATGCCAAAGATTTACATTGTCTTTAGCACATACAACCGAAAAACTATACAAACTCAAATCAAATTTTTCTCTGTCTGATATATTCATACAATAGAGTGGAATACAACAAAAAAATTTCAACATCGATAATCTCAGAAATAAAACAAACAACACCAGCAATTGTTATCTCAAGGTTTGAGCCATCATATACAAATTGAAAAGGAAAATTACAGATAAACAAAATCATTACATGAATAATTCACAAATATATATTAAATAAACATAATTAAAAAATAAAAACACACAGTTCTTCGACAAACATTATAAACAAAATCAATTTAGAAAACATAAAATTTTCTTGGGCTGCATCTACTCTCATCGGACTAATGGACAAAAAATTTCAATTAGCACATGCACATCACAATTTAAACATGATTTTGTTAATTATGTTATACACAATGGTCCTGCTGCTATCTTTGCTTCACTGCAACAATTCATAATTTAAATATCCAATCTTCTTCTATCTCCGCTGTGCGCTTCTGTCGCGATGATTTCATCTGCAGCATTTGTCTTCTTAGTGTTTCAGGAGGAAACACTTAAGTGAGCATCTTCGATCACAATTACAATTCCCTATAATAGACATTACGTCGCGGGATAAGTTTTCTTTAAGCATAATATTCTTCTTCCCACTTATACATACTGCTGTTATTGTGGTAATTTTGCTACATTTCAGGACCGAAGTCTTGTATTGGTTTATATTTCTTTCAAATTCTTCTCTTAGTAGCTTGTTTCTTGCCATTTAGTAATTTATCACTATTTCCACTCTTTTCTGGTGGTAGTACAAAGACACAGGTAAATTGTAATATCCTGATTGTTTCTCATATAAAATTTAACACACATTTAATTCTTTCTTTCATTTCCCTCATGTCCTCCAAAGTGCTCATTGCAACATCGAAAATCTTCAGTCACTAAATAAATTCCCATCAATCTCAAATTTTTACAGTAGGTAGCTACTGTTCTAAATGTCAAAATTTGTCCTAATGGAAACTTCTGTAGCTGTCCTATTTTAACCGGAAAACCTTATTTTCTTCAAAATTCAAAAAATGTTTATAACTTCTAAAGTTTAAAAGCTACGAAGATTAAATAACATTTGAAATTGTTTAATTTTGCTGCTCTTTCATTTGATTCTAAAAGCCACTTTGTTACTAATTTTAAACTGGCTGAATGAAAAATGTGAATTCAAATTGTGGATATTTCCTAAAGTATTTATGCTGTAGCTCTGAGAATTGCTTTACTCAATACTACGTTAACTCTTCAATAAGATATCATCACTATTTAATAACAGTTCTTTAATAGTGTTTTCATCAATTTATAATTTAACATTTAATTTAATTGCAGTGGAGCACAGGCTCCAGTGGCAATTTCTCTACACCTCCATCTTCCCCCTATCCTGCACCCACCTACATTTGCCCTCTACAAATTTTATTTTTAAATTCTTTCAACATTTTCGGTAAATTATTCATCATTTCTCTTGGTAACTCATTCAAATCCCTGACACCCTTACCTAAAAAAGAGAATCTTCCCACACCCTTGTGCCTGAAATCGAGTGCCAGCTTATGGCCATGGTCAATTTTTTCCCTTCCATGCACTACTTTTCATACCTACTCCAATATCTTTCCATACCTCATCGCCAGTATACGCCCTGTACACTCCTATGACCCTCCTCATCCTCCTCCTGTCTTACAATGAATCCCATTTCAGCTCCTTTATCATATCTGTCACTGATTGCATTCTCCGATAATTTCCAGAAACAAATCTAGCAGCCTTTTTTTGCACCCTCTCCAACTCCTGTACTTGATACGTAAAATGAGGGTCCCATACTACACTACCATATTCGAGCAATGGTCTGAACAAAGTTTTGTAACCCAACTCCCTAACTTTTCTCGTACATCCCCTCATCACTGTCTCCAAGTGCAGAATTTTGAAACCTTTTCCTACCACCTGTCCAATGTGTCCTGCCCAGTTAAGCTTGTTATCAAATGTAATGCCAAGATATTTACATTTCAAGTCTTCAGCAAGCAATTCTTTCCCCACCTTATATTCATAATTAACCTTTTGTTTTTTATTTGTGTATCTAATAAGCTGACTCTTCTTTGTTCCATGTTTACCAACCCAACTAGATATCCTGTCCAGATCACCCTGCAACTGTTAACAGTCCTCTATCGTTTTGATTATTTTATATATCATTGTGTCATCTGCAAACAATCTAATTTCAGATAGTAAACAATCAACACAATTATTCATTAGAATAATGAATAGCAATGGTCCCAATACACTACCCTGCCGCACTCCCATTTTTACTTCCACTTCTTTTTATACTACATTTCCTACCCTAACTTTCTGTTTTCTACCTTTTAAAAATTCTTCTACACAGCAAAACCACTTTATCATCCACTCCAATAGTTTTTACCTTATTTACTACCATTTTATGGCTCACTCTGTCAAACGCCTTTGACAGATCTAGTGCTACACTATCAATTTGGCCTCCCTTGTCCATTTCATCTGAAATATCTTGCATATATCCCATCAACTGAGATTCGCATGAGTATCCTTGCCTGAACCCATGTTGCCTGCTGGAAAACCACTTACATTCCTCACATATATTTCTCATGTGGTTGCATATCAATCTTTCCATTAATTTACCTACCACTGGTGTCAAACTGATTGGCCTGTAATTCTCAACTCTATTTCTCACACCTCCTTTAAGTACTGGTACTACTATTACACCTTTCCAGTCCTGTGGTAAGCAGCAAGTATCCAGACTCAGTTTAAATAATATTTCAAAATAAGTTAAATAGAAGGGGGAAGGGGGTACTTTCTGAGTTATTAGCTAAAGCAGTGAGGGAGCACATTTCCAGTGATGATGGGGTCAGGACTATGCCTTTTTTAGGTTAGGGGCTGCTGGCGAAGGGACAAAAATAGATTATCTAAGTGATACTGATTGCAGATTCACGATGGGGAAAGTCACAGATGTTAAAGAAATAGATGAAGTGGCTGAAACAATAACTGACTGGGGTAAAACTGGGAAAGAGGAGATATATTCTGAAAAATTAAAGCCAGTAGTAAGGGTGTTAATGGTAAACTGTAGAAGTATAATGAAAAAAGTAATTGAATTTGCAAACTTAGTAGAGATACACGGACCACAAGTAATAATTGGGGTAGAGAGTTGGTTAAAAGAAGAAGTACTAGACAGTGAGGTTTTTCGTGATGGTTACAGTGTGTACCGCAGAGATAGAGGAGCAATTGGTGGAGGAGTTTTCATACTAGTTAGCAAAAACTACCACAGTTCACTGGCGTTCATAGGTCAAGACCATGAGTTATTTGGGGTAAATTTCTGGGGTAATAAAAAAGAAAAAATCAGAGTGTTGGCTGTTTACCGCAGTGGAAGAATGACAGAAGAAGATGAGGCTCTTGGGGAGAAATTAAATTCATACTCAGATTTCAGATGTGAGAATAGAATGATCATCATTGGTGGCGATTTAAATTTATCAGGTGTAAACTGGGTAGGAAATAAGATAAATAACACAAGGGAACAAAGATTTGCAAATATCTTAATAAGGGAAGGAGGATTTACACAAGTGGTTGAGCAAAACACTAGGGGACAAAATATTTTGGATATATTTCTAATTTAGCCCGTTGAAAACCTTGTGGGTGTCAAGTAACTGAAGGAATAAGTGATCATGACACAGTTCTGATGCATATTAGACGATTCAGTAAACCAGCAACCAAAATTGAAGGGGGAAATAGGTACAATTATAAAAAGGCACAGGTTTTCAAGTTTGAAGAGATATTTCAGAGAACAATTCAGCAAATGGAAGGAAGGCACAAGTGCAGTAGATTCAAGGTGGGAAGAGTTCAAGGAGATAATAACAATAGGGGAAGAAAAATTTATTCCAAGGCAGAAAATAAAGAGAAGTAGAGATACTAGGGAAGTGAGGAGGTTAAAGAGGTTGGTAAGAAGAGAACATAACAGAGTTAAGAGACAGCTGGGTAGTGGGGAATATTTTAAACAACTAAACAAGGACTTAATAACAGCAAAGAAAGTGGCTAAATATGGGTTTATGAAGAGTATTGTCAGTGCAGGAGGACCATTGACTGATACATCTAGAAATTTCTATGGCTATATCAGGAAACTGAGGGGAAGACACTTATAGATAAGGATGGACAATAAGTTACTGAGGATTTGAAATAGGCAGAGATTTTAAGTAACTGGTTTAGTGAAAGCATTAGGGACAATGAATCAGTAACAGGAGGGTCTAATTCAGAGAGCGAGCTTAACAGGTCATTAGGAATGAAGATAGTAAAAATTTGAAATTCATCCTGAGGAAATCATGAAGGAAATAAGAAAGCTGAAAAAACATAAAGGGGCTGGTGTAGATAATATTACTACAGATATCTGGATGCTGGATGTGACATTGTACCTTATCTTGAAATATAAACAAGCTTCTTGCGGCAACTGCCATTGTGGGATGATTTTTAATTATTTCTTTTTCATATATCAGCCCAACTATAGCATAAATTTAAAAATAAATTGAAGTGTCATGCCCAGAAAAATTATCTCTTTCATTTAAACACTATACCCTTGAAAGTTTTGTGTCCCTAACCTATTGACATACCCAATTTTCAAAATCTTCTCAAAACATTCTTTAAATTTCAGCTACTTTCTTAAAATTTAATATGATATGTAAGCCATAATCATGCTTCTTTTAAGCTGTAAACTGTTTTCCTCTGTTTTATATTTAGGCTTCTAGAATTTTAAATGTGTTTACTGCATCATTCTGATTTCAGACAAACTTGATTCTAAAATACCGATATTTCTTCAGGGATAATTTCTAGCTGTGAAGTTACAAATCTCATTTTGCTAGTTAATATCCAAAACGACTCTGAAAATGAAGCCAACATTTTCTTTTACGAAATAATTTGAATGCTATTATTCGAAAATTTTCATACTATGTTCTGATTTTATATAACTGTTTACTCTGAGATATCACTTGAAATACTTAAGCAAATGACTTAAAACCTGATCTGCAATGTTATTTAAATGAACTTGTTGTTCTGTAAACAAATTTAGTTATGATGTAACAAAATTTTTGTTACCTGACAAAGAAAAGTACCAAAGCTGTAGTGCCTGGGTAGCTGTATGGTTGAACAGTGCTACTGTAGTCAAGAAGGTCCTAGGTTCAAATCTTGATAAGGTCAATATTTTGTGTGTGTGTGTGTTTTTTTTTTTTTTTTCCTAATTGCAGTTTGTTGCATTACAGACTCATGATTTTATTCGAAGAATTCATAAATTTTTGTTTGTTAAGCATTACGCAAACATTTGAAACAAATTGCTACCATGTAAGATAATTTTTATGAAAAGATATTCTTTGTCCTTTAATTTTGAAACATACCAGAGATACATTATCATGTCAGAAAATACAAGGACACAGCAGTGAATAAGGTAATTTATTTCAACAGTAACATCACTTGAACAAATTTCATGTTAATGTTGCAACAGTTCTGGAACGCTTTGAATCCCATTTGTTGGAATTTTTACATGATGATACAACTGCCAGTTCTCTTTCTGAAATAAGTAGCATCTAATTAGGTAGTATTTACTTTTGATGTACAAGTATTTTTCAGCTTAAAAAAAAAGGGTGTGCAAGTAACGTCCAGTTTCATTTTTGAAGTCTTGGTCTTTGGCTATGTTTCAAATGTTTGAAATACGCTTACTATCCCAAAATTTGTGAAACCTTAAACAAACACAAATTAATTTTTTGGTGAATTTTAAAAAAATAATAATAATAATACAAGATGCTACCAACAGCAACTAGTATCAAAAGAAAATTCCAACAGACAACAAATAAAACATATTCTGAGGCAAGGATGAAACCTAAAGACTCTCCTCAAACAATTTACTCAATGAAATTATGGTGTAAATGATCTTCACAGAAAATGATACATTTCTTAGTCACAATATCATCTGGGTTTCTAAGAGCAGGTTGAAGTGACCCTTTTTTTTTCATACTTCAGATATTTTTGGGGAAGTTTTTATTGTTGATGTTGTAGATTGGTGTACTACACATTATTTATAAACCATGTTTCCAACAATTTATACACAAATTCGGAGAAACTAACCAAACTTTTCTAGAGAGTGCGCCTCCTGGCATGTGATGTCACGGCCTTCATTGTCCCACTCCAAGCAGCAAAGGAGCATTTTAGCAGGCTTTTAAATACTTTAAATTTTAACGTTGTATGTTACATAAAATACTTTTGTCAAAATAGTACCACATAAATAGCATGAATCAATAAAAAAAATTTGATTGTTTTCAAGAATAGTCAAATAGCCTATTGCTATTGTTGTCATTTAAAATAAATGGAAGATATTTTGCTAGCCCAACACAAGCATTACACTTCAGGGGGTTCTCTATGCGACGCAGGAAACTAAATCTTATAGACGGTGCCCAGTATGAAGGTAAGTATAGATAATCTTATCTTCCCTGGATTGCTGTAAAAAGCTGCTCTATAACTGTACAGCCAGCTTTGACAAACCGCATCCCATGATAGCTGACTTTCACCCACTGCCTGTGCCAAGTTTCTATGATTTTTCTTTCATCATTGTGTCAAGGTAAGACTTTGGAACCAGAAAATAGTCTATCCTGAACTTGTTGCAGGCAAACTGCTTCATCCACATTCTCCAATTCTTACTTCACCAGGCACCCAACAGGCAACCACCTCCCAAAGGTCTAGAGGGAAAATATGACATCTTGTATGTCCTAGATGAGTTGGTCTGCTGGGTATGCTGTATACAGCTGAGGAAGTCACTGTGTATGATGTACTTCGTATTGTGGCTTACTTTCATACTGAAGGAGCTTCACTACATACTGCAATGGCACATCTTATTGTTCCATGACAGGTCTAAAATAAATCAGACTTCTTTAGAAGATAGAGGGGAGATTTATTCCTATCTTGGTAAGTCAAAGGCAATTCTTCTGTTTTAAAATTGCCTTTGCATGGTAGCTGAAGAGTTTGGTAGATATATGGCACTTGATGTGGAGGCAATTGAATAGTTGGTTCATCATCATTAGACGTTTCCTCTTTTGCGGGTCGTCCTGTACATCCTCTTCCAAGTCTTGTGGTCATTCCAAGATTTTTCCTCCATCACTTTTGTCCAAACAACTCCTTTAGCCTCTGCATCTTTCTTCACTTGGTCCATCCATCTTGCCTGAGGTCTTCTAACTGGTCTCCTTCCCACTGTTCAGCAGTGCTACTTTCGGCGTCCTATCCTCCTCCATCCTCATAACATGACCCAGCCGCTGCAGTCATTTCCTTGTTAACATCTCTTCTAATGCTTCCACTTGTAGTCTCTCCCTGATGTTTTCAATTCTGATTTAACCTTTCCTCGTGACATTCTCTATCCGTCCCAGAAACCTAAACTCTGCTGCCTGCAGTCTGCTAATTTCTCTCTTTGTCCAAGTCCATGTTTCACAACCATAAGTCAGTAGGGGATGGTAATATACTTTATAGAACAGAATTTTGGCATCCTTCCCTATGTTCCACCTCCAAATTACATCCTTTATCTGATGATACAAATGTCCACACTTCCTTACTCTCTGGCCTATTTCTTCCTCCATCTTTCCATTGCTTCCCCAATACACAAACGATTCTACCCATTCCAATTTCTTGCCATCGAGTAACACATCCTTCAAAGAGCCAGTGTTTCTAGTTATCTTCATTATTTTGGTATTTTCTACTCTAATCTCTAGGCCATGTTTACCCATTGCAGTCCACCATTTCCATAATTCTATTTCCAGATTCTGCTCTATCTCCTCCCATATTATGATGTCATCTGTATATGCTATCACCTTCAGCTCTGTTGTATCTCTGTATCCCTGGACTTCTGTGATTACTATATCTAATACATATGCCTACTACATTAAACAGGACAGGGGACAATACATTTTCTTGTCTTATTCCTCTATCCATGTGAAACCATTCTGAATGTTTACTACCTATGCGCATACAATTCTCACACTACTCATAGATGTTCTCTATTATTTCCACAATCTCTTCATCTATTCCTCTCTTTTTTAAGCTTAGCCATATGCTTACACTCAGTATTTTGTCATAGACCTTTTTTAATATCGATGAAAGTTATTACTGTGTCTTTGCCGTATTCCCACCTTTTCTCTGTAATTTGCCTGAGTATAAAAATTGCATCCAGCATAGATCTTCCTTGCCTGAAACCAAACTGTTCCTCTCTAGCTGTATTCTCTAGTCTTCACTTGATTTTATTTAGAATAATATTTTCATATATTTTCAGGCCTTGGCTCAACAATGTAATGCCCCTGTAGTTCTCACATTTTGTTTTACTCCCTTTTTTATGAATAGGCACTATGACTCCAATCCTCTGGTATTTTCCTTTCTTTCCAGACCCTCCATATGACTCTATACAACCATTGCATTCCCATTGCTCCTGCTGCTTTTACCATTTCTGCTATCAGTTCATCTAGTCCTGGTGATTTCCCATTTCTTTCACTGCCAATTCTAATTCCAGCATGCTAAATTCTTCTGTTTCCCTTTTTAAAGTTGTTGTTCCACTATCCTCTTCTTTGGTTCCTCCTGTAAACATGACAGCCAGATATTGATGCAATACACATAAGGTGTCATTAGTAGTGGCAGCTGCAGTACAAGTCTGGTAATGGGGCTGATATGATTTGCACGAGTGGCAAATCAGATTACCACCTGGTGAAAATTTCCTATCACACGTAAGTAACCATGACCGTACAAAGGTTCTTCAAAATTGTGGTATGCTGGAGTATTCTACCCTTCCCCGCCCCCCCCCCCCAAACATTCTATAAAAAATGGCATTTTAAAACATTTAGAGCTTTCATATGACTGTCAGTTTTCTTAGATGTGGCAGCAGCTTAATCTCTTATCAAAAAGGAGGCCTAGAAAACAAACTGATTCATTAAAACAGTCAGATCAAGATCTCTTATAATGATTCTGCTTAATATAGAAAGTATAGACTTGGTTTTGTCTGCAGAAAATTAAACACTGGTGCTTAGTGCCCATTCATACAGTTTGTTGAGCATTAACTGTAATTGCCTTATAGTATAGTAATATAAAGAGTTTTGAATAAACTTCTTAATATCAAGGAGTTGCTGTCAACAGCCAATGTGAAAAAGGAGGCAGACCGTTATCCTGAATAAACCAGTGAGATACTTCACAACTGACTCAGTACAGGTAACAGTGTGATGGAAATGATTGGGGAAAAAAAAAAAAAAAACAGGGCTAGATTTTCCTAAAACTCCTAATCTTACAGCTGTTTCAAAGTTCCACATTGACATGTAGCATCATCAGCATTTTCAGTATATATATGTACACACACACACACCACAAGATGTTGACTGCAAATAAACGTATCATGTATTGATGCCTCATAGGATCAGGTTATGAAAGATAGATTGGAACTGCCTGAAACCACACTGAAATTGGTGGCAAACCATTCTCTCTAGTTCCTTCTCAAAGAATCTTGCTTAGGCAGTACAGCAACAACTACCTGATATCATACTGTCCTTTCCTGGTTTCAATAGGGGAATATCATATCAGAAGGCAAAAGTTCCTAACTCAACTGTGGTTAAGAATTATAAATAATGAACCACTTCCCACTCAGAAGAATATTAGACAATTTAAAACATCAGGCTGAAGTCTTGCAACCGTGCCTTGAAAACGTTTTTAGTCTAACATCTAAATGCTTGTCCTATATATAGCTGATAACAGAATAGGCATAGTCAACATCACAGGGCATCTTGCGATTTAGTAATCCCTGCTCAACACTTCCAGGAGTCAACCTGCTTTGATCCAATTGGAGTAGACTAAAACACATTTGATGTGGCATGGGAAGTTCTACTTCTACTCTCTGCACCTAGAGTGGGCATCACTGCAGTATATTGCACAAACTATGATGCACATTGTGCAGGATTGCCCATTCCATGCTTTTCCTGGATTTATTGAAATTTTAAATTTAGCGACGCAAGAGGTGGTGATAGTGAACAAATATCTCGGTGTCAAGTTATTTACGTTATGGCTGGCAATCGCATTATAGCATCATGTCTACTAATGGAATTGTCTTCTCAACTTTAAATATTTTTAAAATAGTTCCATAGTTGTATCTGGGTTACAAAACTTGGTCAGAATATGGTGGTGTAGTTTTGGAAATCACATTTTGTGTACCAAATACAGGAGTTACAGGTTGTACAAAGGAGGGCAGCTAGATTTGTTTAAGGAAATTAGTGCAGTAGTCAGTAACTGATATGATAGAAGAACTTGATTCACTGGAAGGCAGGAGGAGGGTGAAGAGAGTGCTGGGAGTATACAAGGCCATATGTTAGTGATAAGGCTGGGAAACACTAAAAGTAATTAAAATTTAGAAAGGGAAAAGGAAGATTTACACTAAAAAGAGTATAAGATAATAATATGAATAGTTAAATAGCAAACAGATAACTAGGGAAAATACGACCGGAGTACACACTCCATAGCAATTAAATTAATTGACAATTACACTACGCGTATGTTGTTGTTTGAATCTCATATTAAAGTTAATTTCCATAAATGTCATGTAAGCATCAAATGGTAAATAAACAAGAGAATCAGGGTAACTTCTTTGGAGAAGTATCCTCCCACATCATCATCAATGTTATTGTTACTTAAATTATAGCAGTTAATCGTGTAGAGCAGTGGTGCATGAAAATAAACTGTAAAGGATGCGTTATTGCAAACAGCAATTCTGTATTACACGTTCACATGTCAGTGTGTAATACAACGTACAATATAAAACCATAGACCAGAGAGATTAAAAGTAATGCAAAGAATAATTTAACCTCTGTGCATTTCACTGATAATCTCTACAATCCACCCCCCCCCCCCCCTTGGAAGATCATTAACTTGTGGATGATTATGGCACCTGGAGCTGCTCCACCAGCTGACTGCGATGTGACTCGTGTAGTTTGTGACACAGAGCCTTCGTGAAGATATCCGCAGGCATTTTGTTCACTTGGGACATATCGAAGTTCCACTGTCCCATCCATCATCCCCCAGGGGCCCCCCGACGTCCTTCTTGTATCCGCTATGGGTGCAGGTTAGGCGCTGGGGGGAAATTTTCTCCCTACTGGGGGAAGTGACGGGTTGATTGATGTGCCGGAGGTACTGTTATAATATTTCTCTGAATTGTGATGATTGGCAAACTGGTGCTGATCTTATACCTGTTGTGTCTACCTAGAGAGAGGATATTGCTGGCCGTCGGAATTGGGTTCCTGTAGGGGTTGTGTTGTTACCGCCTCTGCTGTTCCTGAGACTCATGCCCGGTGTCCATTGTCCCATCGCTTCAGGCTGGGGGTTCAGAGGAGTGTCCCCTGCCGGATGGAAGGCTTTTGGGTAGTTAAGCTGCAACTTGTCGCACTATGGTGTTGGCCGCAGCTCAAGGCGCTGAGCAACCTTGCCCTGACTGCTTCAGTGTTGGGGGTGTCCTGGTGAATGAAGACCAAGCACCCCATAGGCTTAGTGCACTTCTGCCGCCAGTATTTCATAATTCCCTGAGTTGTATGAAGGGGTCAGTACCATGGTCTTGGGGGCTGTTCTTGGTTGCGGTGCCGCCTCTGGGTTGGAGCTCAGGGGCTGGTGGGAGCTGTCTCTTATGCTGCCATAGTAGGTCCACTATATAAGTGTGGACTGGTAGTGCATGGATTTTACCTGGGGTGGGGCAGCATTCACCCTGTGAATATTGTGGGGACCTCCGGCCCTATGCAGCGGGATCAAGCAGTACGACGCTGCTCTGTGGAGGTTGGACGAGAGCGTGGGACATGTGTGCTGGGCGGGTGTGGGGGAAAGTGCACTAGGAGAGTGCCCTAGTGTGGGAAGCTGCGTACTCTGATGATATGTTTGGTCAGCTGGCGTGGTGGATCATGTGAAGGGCCATTCTTGCCGTGCTCGGCTTGCATTGTTTACTTTCCCCGCCCTCGATTGTCTTCTGATGCTGGTTCCTGCTGAGCCCGAATGCTAGTTTCGCCCGTGAGAGCGCGCTGTAGCTCTGGTGGTGCCCTCTACCGGCTGATGGGGTTGATTTTCGGGGACACGAAACCGGGAAGTCAGTCGGTCGGCAGCAGCGGATTGGTTCGTTGGGTCTAATATTTTCCCTAATTGACTGCAACGTTAGAGGTCTGCTGGTATAAGCGAGGACTTGTAATTTGACCCGGCGGCCTGGAAGTACCGCATGATGTGGATTTGTGACCCGACCGAGACCGATCCTCGCTTGCATTAATCGAGGGAATTCCTCCGCTGCGCTCTATGTTAGCTAGCGGTTTTCCGCCGATTGGGGAGCACGGCAGCTGGCGGTGCTTCGACCAGTGGCGTAGCTAGGTCAACAAGGGCCCCGGTGCAAAAAATTTATTTTGGGCCCTTAGGACAGACGGGCGACCTTTTTTTTTTGCTTTGTGTGCTGGTAGGGGCCCCCTGAACTGAGGATGAGGGCCCTTGAATTATTATTTAGGGGCCCCTGAGTAGTGGTTGGGGCCCCCCTGAGCACAGCGAGGGCCGTTAGTGAGGGGCTCTTGTACTCTCAGGGGCCCCTTAGACGACGGTAGAGCTAAAAAAAAAAAAAAAAAAGGTCGCCAGTTTGCCGTGAAGGCTCGTGGGGCCTTCTAAACTGCGCTTGAGGGGCCCCTTGAGGTATGCTTGGGGGCCCCCTGAGCGTGAGGGCCCCGGTGCACTGCACCGCCTAGCCCCATAGTAGCTACGCCCCTGGCTTCGACGTGATAAATTGCCATTTTCTAGCACTGTCGGGTATCTGAGGTAGTATACCTGATGATCCCAACTACAAAGTGCGTCGCTTACTGCATTCTTGTTAATTGTGCTTAGTAATTTTCACAGCTGGGCACAAAACAGTTAATCCGTTAATCGTTAATTAACGAAGTTAAAAAAATTGCGAAAATTTAACTTTTAAGTTAACCTAAAAAATCATTAACGGTCTTCTTAACTTCCGTTAAATTGGACTTCCGTTAACTTTAGTCCGTTACATAGGTTGTTGACGTCATTTCGTTTGTTTGAACTGTGCGCCACGCAGGGCTGCCAGATTCTATAATTGGATACAAAACTTGTATAATTTGGTTACCTCTTGTATCCTGTTTGTATAACAGATTGCCTTGTATAATTGGATACAAAAATGAGCACTTAAAAGTAAAGTACATTCCAGCACCTTTTTGAAAGTGTTTGCCCTTTGTTTCATTGATTTGGCAACCCTTCCTGCATATCTGTTTCCTTTTTGTTATTCAAAATTTATCAATGTATACATTGTTTACTTTTCGTGGACTTTGTTTGCTCCCAGCACTTTCACTCACGTATGTAATCAATGGATGACCCCTTTGTATAGTTGGGTTTTAATTCTGTATAATTTCAAAGAGACAGCGGTATAATATAAGTTGGCTGTACTGGCAGCGCTGCTCGTATGTTCGGTGTAGTAGTGGGCGCCGCCTGCTAAAATCTTGGCGGCGGCGCGCCGAGCATTTTCAGCCGGCGGCGGCGTGACTATTTTATATTGTGAATTCTGCAAACGTAAATAAACTAAAAAGCGTCATAACTTATCTTATTGACATATCAACATTATCTGTAATGAGGTGTATTTATTATTACAAAATGTATGTCGTTATTATAACTTAACTTAGTCCACAACCCGAAGGTGGGTTGGATCCTCCAGAAGTAGGCATACTAAGCCATTGTACCAGAGGTAGGACGGCCAGTTCCTTTCCTCTGGGACCTACAGTTTAACGTGGAATCCGAACCACGGAGCATCCTGGCATAGCTCATATGATTAAACACAACTCTCAAAATTCCTGCGCCTGCCGGGATTGGTGCCCGAGGAAGGAGCAGCGAACGTTTTGAAAGCAAGCGCATATGCACTGAGCTACCAGAACGCTCTATCGTTGTTGTACGTTTAGTAAAAACATCGCGTTCAGTTGGTGTTGAAGCAACAGTGACGGATCGGCAGTGTGTGTCGAAGAGGTTAATCGGACAAACTGTTCGGCCGTCAAATCGGGCATTACTCGGACGAAATTCTGTGCCACTGGATGACCGGCCGCCTGATCGATAGTTAGTATCGCACTGGAGTCTGCACATAGTGTTACAGATCAGCAAAAAACTCAACTTTCAGTGCGAAAAAATTCAAAGAAATAATACATAAGTTACGAAAAAGGTGATGTGCAATTTTAATTCGAAACATTTGTGTTTTTTTTTTTTTTTTTTTTTTTTTTTTTTTTTTTTTTTTTTTTTTTTTTTTTTTTTTTGGGCAGTTTCGGCCGTGTAATGTAAAATAATGTCGCTGACTAACTTCCGTTCTATTTGTTCACGTAAAAACATGCAGGCCATGATTTAGTGAAACCAGGCCGGGTCGTCTAAAGGGGCCTTTAGGTCACAGGTAGGCCGTGGCACAAAGGTAACCGTAACAAGCATTGGCCGCAAATTTCACTGGTCGCAGTTTTCACATATTCAGGTGTCCCAGTCCAACTTGTTTTCTATAATATTGTTGCTTTTCATTCTGCATTCATGTTTTTGTTTTTTTGTTTTTTTTTACTACTTTTTTTTTATAAAGTCACGAGTACCTTAATTGTCTCTCGTAAGACAATTTGAAAGTGTTATGTTGATCACAGTCTCAACAAAGATAAAAACAGACAGGAATACCACTTCGTTGTTGTGGCGATAGCGTAACCACAATTTGTTAATTTTTATAAATAAATCCATACTTGCATCGTGGTACGTAACACCTTGAGATAGAGAGCAGTTATACCTACCGTACTATAATACTAATACATCAGTACAATTTTTGACTAGTTAACTTTTAACGGATAACTTTAACTTGCGTTAAATTTATAAACATTTAACGCTTTAACGATTATCGAAGTTAACTTTTTAAGTAGCGGAATAATGATTAACGAAGTTAACGTTTGGATTAACTGTGCCCACCTGTGGTAATTTTGTTACGGGAATGGACAAAATTCCCCGATATGTGGTGCTAATCGTTCCCGCTACCTTATCAGTGTGTGTGGGTGGTAACGACTTAATGCGCCGGCGTGCACACACTAGTGTGTGTTAGAACCTTTTGGTAAGAACTTGATTCTTAAGGTTAAACTGAAGGACGCTAAGGTAAACTGATTCCTGTTTGTTTAAAATAATTGCTGTATTTTGCCTCCTGTATACAAATTTTTGTTTGGTACTAGCTGTAAATTTGTTATATGATGGTAAATTGGTAAGAGCCTGCCCTGTTATATTACGTTTCCAAGCATGTAAGGATTTTCTGTTTGCATGTTTAATACAAATGGAGATACTGTGATTAGGGATATTCTCATGGCTTAGCAAGGTTGTCATCGCATTAACATATATTTGTATTGGTACAGGATTTATTAAGATCATAATCTGCAAGGTCGAACCTTTCTTATGTATTATATTATTTGTGATATTCTGTATAAGTTTAATCGTTGACCATGATTCTGGTATACAAGCAGAATAGGTGTGATTAGAAGGCTGTGATATCTCAGGGAATAGTTCCTACCTGCCGCCTTAAGACAGCGCCACTAGCGCACTCAGGAAAAGAAAGTTGTAGGAGCGCGCGCATTTGAAATAGGAGCCCGCGCATTTGAAATATAGATTCCAGTCGAATATCATACACGGTCAATAAAATAACCTCAGTTTAAATTTACAAGTGGAACCATGTTTTATTCGTATCATAAGTGTATTTCAATGATGTACGATGTATTTCAGTAAATTTAAAAAGCCATATATATCCAATCAAATTTTCACACTTGTTTTGCATTAGCGCCGTCCAGACGCAACTTATAAATAGTCAGTAAAATCACGACGATGTATATCGCAAGTGGAATCATGTTTTATTCGTGTCACAAATGTACTTTAAGTATATACGATGTATTTCAGTAAATTTAAAAGCCATATATATCCAATCAAATTTTCGCATTTGTTCTGCATTAGCGCCGTCCAGACGCAACTTATAAATAGTCAGTAGTACGACCTTATATATCCCAAGTGGAACCATGTTTTATTCGTATCACAAATGTACTTTAAGTATATACGATGTATTTCAGTAAATTTAAAAGCCATATATATCCAATCAAATTTTCGCATTTGTTCTGCATTAGCGCCGTCTAGACGCAACTTATACATGGTCTGTTAAATCACGACGTTGTAATTCCCAAGTGAAACCATGATTTATTCGTGTCACAAATGTACTTTAAGTATATACGATGTATTTCAGTAAATTTAAAAGCCATATATATCCAATCAAATATTCGCATTTGTTCTGCATTAGCGCCGTCCAGACGCAACTTATACATGGTCAGTAAAATCACGACGTTGTAATTCCCAAGTGAAACCATGATTTATTCGTGTCACAAGTGTACCTTAAGTATATACAATGTATTTTAGTAAATTTAAAAATCCATATATACCCAATCTAATTTTCACACTTCTACTGCATTAGCGCCGACCACACGCAACTTATAAATAGTCAGTAAAATTACGACCTTATATATCCCAAGTGGAGCCATGTTTTTTTCGTGTCACAAATGTACTTTAAGTATATACGATGTATTTCAGTAAATTTAAAAGCCATATATATCCAATCAAATTTACGCATTTGTTCTGCATTAGCGCCGTCCAGACGCAACTTATGCATGGTCAGTAAAATCACGACGTTGTAATTCCCAAGTGAAACCATGATTTATTCGTGTCACAAGTGTACCTTAAGTATATACAATGTATTTCAGTAAATTTAAAAATCCATATATACCCAATCTAATTTTCACACTTCTACTGCATTAGCGCCGACCAGACCGTGTATGATATTCGACTGGAATCTATATTTCAATTGCGCGCGCTCCTACAACTTTCTTTTCCTGATTGCGCTAGTGGCGCTGTCTTAAGGCGGCAGGTAGGAACTATTCCCTGAGATATCACAGCCTTCTAATCACACCTATTCTGCATGTATACCATGATTCTTGTAATAAAATGTTTGAACAAGGTTTGCACTTTATAACCATGCTTCCCACTGAGTCCTTAGTTGCAACCACACATACCATGCATGGCACCCGGTCGCTACAGCTTCCGCTCACCCTGCGGGGGTTTGGGTGGGGCTTGGTGTTGAGTGTAGGAACCACAGAGAGGCTTGTGCTATACAGCCAGATTTTAGAAGGGTCTTCGGCCTGGTTCATGGCGGATGCCGCCTTCGCATTGATTTCCCGTGGGCACCCATAAGGAGTGGCGAAAGGCGCCTTGTCCCACCGTCCCTGTTGTAATGGTGGGTAATTCTGAAGATCCCAATTCCGCGGCGGGGACGTAGTGAAGTAGCAACACTTGTTAAATTGCGGACAATACTGAGCTAACTTGCCTACTGAGAAGGCAATGTCAGGTCTAGTTCTCTGCGATACATATAACAGACCACCGATGAGTTCTCTGTAAGGATGGTTGTTGCATGGAGGTAGGAATAGAGGGGAGACCAGGTATCGCTTAAACTGTGAAGCAGCCTGTCTCCGGAGCCGCCATCTTCGTGAGTTCAAAATATTGGTTTGTTTTCATTAGCTTCCTGCTGTGAACATTTCATGTTCGGATATTTCAAGGTGTTTTATAATGGCAAATTGTGTTGCCTATGGTTGCACAAACAGAACAAGTAAATAACAACCTGGAATAACATTCCATACGTAAGTCACGTTGAAATTATTGTTCTTGAAGTATTTGTAGTGCGGCGTCTGCAAGACATAATAGATGTCATTATAGATTTACAGTGACTGTTAAAGAAGTTTATTCACAGCTCTCAATAGGACGACGGTGGTATCAAATATTTGCTCATGCAGAGAACCATTTTATCTTACTATTTTTCACGTGTCGATCAAGTTTACATCGCGATGAAGCGAATACATTATTATATGTGCTTTAGTCCAGTTGTACCTAATTTATGTTGAAAGTGTTTGATGAAACTAATTGTGATAATTTGTGATATGTGATCTAGTAATCATAATGAAGTCCATTTTGTTGTTATCTGAAATGTAATTCGCAATACGGTTAAAGTGTCTGGTTACATTTGCGTCGTTTAACTCTTTAGCGGCAACATTAAGTCAAATTGTGATTAAGTTGAAATGCAGCCTGTTGCAGAGTATTATTTTTCTAGCATAAGGAACAAATTATTTATTTGTTGTTAGTAATTTATTGAGCACGTTGTTAGTGACACAAGCTTGCGACTTTTGATATATGGTAGCAAGATAATTGCACTGGCCAGTTCTATCATTACCTTGGCGCCATAATCTGATAAGGAATAGTTATGTAACTTAACGAAACTAATTGAAAGTAAAGTACACAATTTTTTGATATCTCACTTAGTTCTCTTTTCTTTTGGTCCGAGCTACATTTCAACCTAACCACCTCATTTTTGAGACAGTATATCTCGAAAACTAAGCGATATATATATATATATATATATATATATAAGAATTAATCATCAGATTGTTGACCCACGGTAATGATAGACTCCCCTTGCACTGATGCTTCTGACGAATTTAAATAGGTCTATCGAATACTAGTTCAATATCTTCTGAGTAAGCCGTAAATTCTTTTGAAGGTATATAGGACTTGCTTCTGCTTATAAATAGGTCTAGACCTATTTTTCTTGATTTTGTAATCTTTCTCATCAAAGATTTTGAAAGGATTAAAATTACTGAAATGGAATGTGGTAATAAAATCTATTTGAACAGCTATCCAATCTATTTGAAACAGCAATATTAAGCTTAGGTCTTGTTGTATTAATTTTGAGACTGTAGGGAGAAGAAAAGTTCTGTTTCGGCATACAAAATTCCTATCAAAAATAATTTAGCAGCTTCTTTTCCTTGGATTCTAATGTTTATAGGTTATATCAATTAGGGTATTTATAAATGTGACCCCATAAGACTTTATTTTTAGTAATGCGATGATTAAAAACGAATAAATTCTTCCGTTTCGTATTCATTCCTTGTGTTTCTTGACCCTACCAATATGGCGACCTCCCCACCCCACCACTCTCCACTCGGCGTCACGTCGTTGTATGGAGAAGGGTCCTTACGTGGTCTCCTCTCTTTTCTTTGCTCCATGGGTTGTTGAGGTCATCTTCATTACACTCGTCAAGATCTCTGGCCTCTGCTGCATTTGGGTTGTAATTACTTACAATCCAGATTCATTCAACAGTTTGTGAGAGGGTGACGCTGCCATCCTCTTTCTTATTGAATTTTACTCCCAGTAGATGCGAAATCATTCCTAGATTCTTAATATCAAAGTATCTTTTCTTTAACACTACTTCTCATTGATTTGTTTTCTGTCAATACAAGTACATCATAATCTTCAACTGATATACACACAGATCGACTTTATTATGAACGAATCCAAGATTTTCTAATGTTTCGTTGAGGTGTTCATTCCAGCACCTTCCACTTTGTTTCAAACCATATATCAATTTGTTCAATTTACAAACCAGTTTTTCTTTACCTCTGTGTATAAACCCTTCAGGTTGTTTCATATACAAAGTTTCCTTTAAGTCACTGTGAAGATAAGCAAATTTAACATAATATTGATCCATGAACCACTTTTTATCAACACCAATAGCTACAAGTAGCCTTAGAGTATGGAAGCCTGATACAGGCGCATACACTTCTTCATAATGCACTTTATTCTTTTGAGAGAAACTTTCTGTTTCTCCTGCTGTCTTCCTTGTAAACACCCATTTACATTTGGATGTTGTATAAACAATGACCAGGCGTTGTGCTTCTTCAATGGTTCTATCTCTTCATTCATTGTTCCCAACTATTGCGCTGCTTCAGCAGAACCGATAGCCTCATTTAATGAAGACGGTTCCACTATACAGGGCCGCCGTAAGCGGGCGTGCAAGGCGTGCACCGCACGCTGGCGGCACATCAAGGGGGGCGGCAAAAACGAGTGATCGACAGTCGCCGCCCCGCGCTAGTTGCCATTCCATTGTCGCCGCGACGAAATTTGCAGTGTATTATGTAGCGGGCGACCTTTTTTTTTTAGCTCAACCGCTGCTTCGGGCGGCCGGCGACACTCGGGATGGCAACAATGGGGGCGGCAAAAAATGTTCAAAGGGGCGGCAATCTCACAGTTTTTTGACCGGGTTCAGAAATTTCCGAGATCCACCACTGGCTGTAGTTAGACAGGGGGCGGCATAATCGGTATTGCACGCGCGCGCTCAAACAGCTAGCGGCGGGCCTGCCACTATATTATTAGTATGAACCATATAAGATTGTGTTACTATATTTATCATCTTTCTTTGATCTTATAGAACACGTTTCTCGAAGAGTCGTACTGTGTTGCTTTTGTAGGTTTGCATTATATTTTGTAATACTTCCCTTCGCTTTTCCTCTCTTCTTTCCTTGAACAGTTGATTGTTCTTCACTCTGTTCACCTTTGTTTGGAGTTTGTTCTTCACTTTCTGCGTCTGGAAATCCTTTGAAGTCTTCTTCCTCACTTGACAGATTTTCTTCAGAATTGCTCCTGAAATTCCATCACTGCAGTAAAAAGTGATAGTTTCTTCCCTATCCAATTGTTTGAAGCTAGAATCTTCGGGTTATGAATGTGTTTTTCTTCATCACTTGTGCTCTCTTTGAATACACAGTCACGTGACTCCACAACTTGTTGAGTATCTGGCATTCATATCTTATAAACACGTCCATATATTGTGTATCCAACCAAAATTCCTTTCTTGGCCCTTGCTGAGAGTTTTGAGTGACGTTTCTGTTTAGGAATATGCACAAACACTTCACATCCTATTGTCCGAAGATGAGCGAACCTTGGCTCCCTGCCAACCCATGATTCATATGGAGTTTTAACTTCGTTATGACTGTTTGTGACTCTGTTCCTGATATGTGTGGCAGTATAAATCAATTCTACCCAAGCTGCTTTAGGTAACCTACACTGCTGACATCAGAGTTCAGTTGAATCTCTCTGCTATTCCAATTTTGCTGTGGTGTGTAAATCATTGTCTTTTCGTGTACAGTGCCATTACTCTCACAGAAGATATCCCAATTGTTTGAAGAAAATTTAAGTTAATTATCTGTTCGAACTCGCTTTAAAGATTTGCCAGTTTTTTTTCAACCTGGATCTTCCTTATTTTAAACTCAGTCGGTACACTTCCCTTTGTTTTAAGAAGCCTGATGAAAGCATGTCTGCTAGCATCATCCACTATGGTAAGGACATATTTGTTGCCACCAAAGCTTTTCACATCTATTGGTCCCTTGAGATCTGCATGAACAAGATTCAAAATTATTCCATTACTTTTCCAGTTGCTTGATAGATGTGTCACAAAAGGCAATTGTATCGCTCTTCTTGCTAAACAGTCATTACATGGTGTAGGGGTTGTCAACTCACAGTTTAAACCATTTACAGACAGCATTTTGACCATTTTTATAATCTGATTCTTGCTAACATGCACAAATGTAATGTTTTTAACTTTCCATTTTCATAGTGTAATGAGCTTACTACACTATTCTTTAAATTAGGTTCTATTCTCGCGACATACAAACGACCCATAGTCTCCGCTTTAAATAGTAAATTTCTACTGTCATTGTTAATGCAATATCCATTTTTATTAAAAACAACTTTCTTGTTATTTTCAGTTAACTGTTTAACTGACAAAATTCCATGGCTAATACCATGCACTATGTCACAATCTTTGCATTTACAGTAGGCCTACATTTTCCAATTGTAGGTGTCGTTGTGCCATTTGTTGTCACATTTTCAGTAGTCACATTTTTACTAATCCAAGTAAAATACATTTTCTCTGGAGACATGAGATGAGTAGCACCCGAGTCTATGACCCAAAAATAACTATTTAATATAGCTGATCGACTTGAGACACTCGTTAATGCACTAGATAAGGGGTGGGCCGCAGGCACCCCATCTTGAATATTTTTCTGCGCGCGAGATTCATGACACTTTCACAAAATATATTCATTTTATAATGGCCAAAGTAGTTGAAAACAATGTTTATTTCATTTATATTTATATATTTCTTATATATAATTTTTGGTGTTATATATTTCTTTAAAATGTGCGTTTAGTATCATTATTATAATATTATCTATATTTATATGTAAGAATAAAAGTAAACACAATAATAATTACTCATTATGTTTAAACTTTTCACTCCATAAAAAGTCTATATTGGGTCTACATCTAATATGGAGATATATAATTTTATATGAGGCCGCCGGAGGTATGATGCATGTCCAAAGTGGCCCGCAAGATCATTTGGGTTGCCTATCCCTGCACTAGATGACTTGAATTATTGGGACGTACATTTGCAAAATGACCGTCTTCTTTACAGATAAAACATTATTTGTCTTTGCCATTTTTGCCTTTTCGTATTCCTTTCTTACAGTGTTTTCCATGTTTGTTGCTAGGTTTTACACCTTTGCAATTAGATTTCACGTCCATAATTTTCGTTTTCACTTTCTTCAGGAAGGATGCAGACTTTTTCATGCCTTCGTTTTCTTGTCGTCTTGAAGCTTCGGCAAGAAGACGCCTTTTCACTGCAGCACATGTTTACTCGCTTTCTGGTAGGTTACACAAAGCTATTCCTCGAAAAGGCCACACAAAATCGTCATAGCTAAATCTGCATCTTCTATGGCAGTGGTTCCCAACCTATGGGTCGCGACCCATTGGTGGGTCGCGGTGTGTGTTTTGGTGGGTCGCGGAACAATCTAGGTTTTTGCCACAAAAATATATCATTTACTTCATCTATTTTTGAAGAGGAACATTTGAAAGGCCCAAAACTCTTAACAGCTGAAGAAAACTCGCTAATAGAACTATCTTGCGATTCTTCTTTAAAGACAATTTTCAAGGTAGAATTCTTAATTTCTTTCTGGATGAATGTACAAGCAGAGCATCCAGAAATCTCTAAATTATCTGTACTTGTGTGAACGAGCTATTCCTACTTTATTGTTTTTGAAAAACAAATACAGAAATAAACTATGTATAGAAAGTGTCTTAAGGTTAAAATTAACCAGTGTTAACCCTGATATCGATGCCCTCGTCAGTAAACACCAGTTCCAGAAATCTCACTGTTTGTGAAGTTGTGCTTTTATAATAGTTGAACGTATTTTTCATTATCTTTGTAATAAAGCGGGAGGCAGCTGCACAAAGCATCATGTCATCAAGTTGAAGGCTGAAATTCCAGGATTAGTTAAACCTCTATTTGCACATTAAAATGCTATTGATGTGCCAAGACATATCTTGGTGGAAAACTCCTACAAATCCCATTTTAATGGTTGACTTGTAAATTTACCATTGTGTTATCCTGCTCCCGGTCTTCCATATTTTCATACATTTGGGTGCAGTAAAACACAATCATAAACCTACCAATCAACCAGTAAAATCGGGTCTGAAGGTGGTTTCCACCAAAACGTGACTTGGCAGGCCAATTGCCTTTTAATATGCTTATCGATTAACTTCTAATAGTGGAATTTCAGCAGTCAACTTGATGAGATTATAGTCTGTGCAGCCGCCTCCCGGTCTATTATATGTTTGTTGATTTATGTATTATCAATTCTTGTTTTTATTGATAGTTTAGCCTTTGTACAAAATTTGCCAATAGGATAGTCGATATCGTATCGAGGTCATACAACAGTGCCCATTCTGATATTAGATAGACTCTCATATTAGTTGGGTCGCGAAATTTTTTTTGCTTAAAAGTGGGTCGTGTACCAATAAAGGTTGGGAACCGCTGTTCTATGGGATTGCGAACACTAGCAAGATCTGTGTATCTGTCCCAAATATAATTCCATTGAATTATAATCACTCAGTTTCAATGAATACTATTTCCGCCTGAGTTACACAATACGAAATTTGCTGTTGCGTGGTGCATATAACCATTCCAGCTCATTCCATGCTTTCCTAGCATTCATTAAGTGCTGAGTATGCATTTGCTGTTCGTCGCACGCAGCAAATGCAATCTTTCCATAAGCTTTATTTTGTCCCGAAGCGTAATTACGTTTTACAGTTGTATCTGCATCCGCAGTCGGTTCTTCTTCACCTGGTTCAACAACTGTCCATAAATCACTTTCCATCATTACCATTTTCATTTTGTAACTCCTTGATGCGTAATTTATACCATTCAATTTGGTTATAGTCGTAGACCTGTGATCAGAAGTTGATTTAAACAACTACTGTCTGCCGTAACCTTCACGCTAAAAATCCTTTGCCAAGTGTTTTAAATCGACGCTACAACTTAACGATTGCGTAATGAATTTTACAGTTTATAACACCTCTGCGCTATAACTGGGCCCATAACCAATGTTATTATTACTTAAGTTTTAGCAGTTATAGCTTCATAGAGCAGTGGTGCACGAAAATAAACTGTTAAGGACGCGTTATTGCGAACAGCAATTCTTTATTATACATTCACACGCCAATACAACATACATAGACCATATAGATTACAGGCAATGCAAAGAATAATTTAACCTCTGTGCATTTTACTGATAATCTCTACAATCATCATCTAGAGGCAGCTTCAAGCCACTGGCCGGGTGTGCTGGGAACAAAAGCCTTGCCAGCCAGTCTAACCACCATCTCTCATCTTCGATTGTCGCAAAGTATCCTCATCTTTCTTCCAAACATTCCTTAACACCTTTAACCCATCTGTCCCTTGGTCTTCCTCTGGGCCTCTTCCCTTTCAGCTCCATGTCCAGCATCTTCCTTGGTAACTTCTCCTCTATTATTCTCTTTAGATGCCCATACCACTGTAACCTAGATTTTTTAATTCTCTGTTGTAGCGGTTCTTCCTTTATCATCCCCCTTATTCTGTCCTTTCATGTTACTCATACTCTATTCCTCTGAAATTACATTTCCACAGATTGTACTCTCCCTTTGTCCCTCTCCTTCATCACCCAGGTTGTCGACCCATATGTTAAATTTGGCTGAAAGTACATTTTATAGATTGCCTCTTTGTTCTTATGAGGAACATCCTTACTCCATACCAGTCTTCTATTACTCTTTTTTTTTTTAAAAAAAAAAACAAACAATCTGCACATCTTTCTCTTTTATTTATCTTCTTCATTCTGTTTCCTCCATTTTCTTCAATCCAGATATACTACTTTATTTAACTGCTCTCCGCCAAGTGATATGCCTATGTCTATCCTGTTCTTCTTTCTTGTTGTTTTCACCTCTTCACTTTTTCTTGCAGATAACTTCATACCATAAGCTTCAACTACTCTCTCCCACACATCCAGCTGATCCTGCAACTCTCTTTCATCTTCTCTCTAAACCACTAAACTAAAAGATCATCCGCAAATAGAATTACTTTTATTTTTTCTTCCCCAATTCTTTGTATCAAGTTGTTCAATATTTCACCCATAAACACAATAAATAACAGGGGTGGTAGGGCACTTCCTTGTTTTAGTCCATTTTTTTCAAATGAAACCATCTGGTCTTATCACTATCCACTTTAACGCATCTCTTACTTCCCTCCATACATATCCTTCACTATCAGATTTCAAACGTTTAGAGATATTTCCTTCTTCAGAAAAAAAATCATCCAAATGCAACTCTTCCAAAGCACCAAAATAATCTTTGTCACTATCACTAAGTTTCAAAGTTTCTTCTAAACTATCTCTCTTTCGTTTACGTAATTCTTGAGCTTCTTTCCTTTTCTTGTTAATTTCACTTATAGCAGACCAAGGTAACTTTTTCTTACCACGATCTATACTGAAATATCTAAGTATTTCTAGACACTTATATATATCCTAGCCAAGGACTCTTTACTGGTTACTTGCCAATGGCCCCCTGCCACCGGCCACGCCCAACGACTGGCTAACCTTTCCGTATGTCGGAGACATGCGCCAGAAGCGCACGGAAAGGTCCCTTTCAGCTCCATGTCACAATAAGGACATTAGTTAAAAAAAAACTTTTTCGCACAATAGACACATTAGTTCCTTGATTATTTTTAAACAGTTATCATTACGTATCACATCAACGATCAATCGCCCGACTTTGTTATGAGCACTAGAACAAATGGGGAATGTTGAGTGACAGAAATCTTTACGGTGAAGTTAAATTTAATAGAAAAGTGTCTTTCAAATCCTACTCATGCATGCTGCGTTGACAGTGTCTCACGTCAGGCAGAACATTAATGTTATGATTCTTTTCTATTGTTCCACACTAAGTATTTTCAAGAAACGACTGAACTAAAAGAATTGCTTTTACAGTCAAGCATACTTACAAGACCACTGCCAAAATTATTAAATCCGAAATCTTGTTACGTGTTACATATTTGACTGAACTCTTAGATAAGTCTGTACTGTTTCCAAAAATTATAATACACAGCAAACGTTGAATATTAACGTAAATTTCGAGTCATTTTAAGTTGTTGTAGACGGGTATAAAATCTGCATTTTGTTGTTATCCAGTACTTGCTAAAAACCAGCTTTTTGTTTGAGATTGGTAACTTTCGTGTTATGTGTGAACACTTAATAATTGTAAAATGTCTTTAAAACAGTAAATGAAACGTATTCGATGTTCCTATAACTCTTTTATTGCCGAAATGTAATCACTATTTCGGTTTATGAAACAAAAAAGCGGAAATGTATTTCGTTTTATGGGAGGTGGATGTCGCTCAATTTTAATAGTCTTGAGACTGTACCACCTCGAGGGTATAGTACTGTCTTCGTAGATGTGTATAATGGGTTGAATAAGTCCCAGGAGGAAATGTGGCGATGTGCAATTCAGGTCGTTCGGATTAATATGAGCATGGTAGTACCATCCCCTTAGCTTCCTTAATTCTTCTAGCCAGGTCAGTTATTCTTGCGACTAATAATTCCTCCTTTACTTTCCATTAGGCTGTATCCTTCCCCAAATAGATAACGGTGCCTAAGCAGGACCATTCCCACCTGTATTTATTGTTGACGTTGTGCTGTGCTTTTGGCGTTGTCTGCTAACCTAGCCGTCGGCCAGCTTCTACTCCCGCTGGGTCGTCCCGCTCACCGCGGCGCCGTCTCGTCCTTACAGCTTTGCGGCCTCGGCCGATAGTTCGACCCAGTTTCTTCCATCGTCCCAGAGGTTTGTTCGCCTCTACGTTTTCGTAGGAGGGGACAACAGCTGCTCAATCCCGGCAGGTCTCGATGCCGATAACGTGAAATCGCTTAGTGCAACCTACAAGGTAGTTCGTTCGTTCCGCAAGTGTATACATTCCTTGTGCTGCAACTGTTTATCTTTGTTGTCGCAATTGACCTAGCATCTATAGCACTTTGTAATAGTCGCTATAATTCCCAATGATTCATTAAAAACCCTTGGGCCATTACAGCTATCATCCCTCCACTCCGGAACTAAATGTGTACCTAAGTTACAAGTGTGTTTATATACAATTTTTCCTAGACAATAGTTTTCTTTACAATTCTTTTCCTTCCGGTATACAGGCTTTCCTGCTATGTGTGGTATGGATACAATATTTAGAGTGTAATTGTGTTGTTGCAATAGTTGCATCTCCTTTTGTAGAAGCTTTTGATGTCCCTCATGACTGGTGTTGTATTTCTGCGTCATTTATCTTGTGTTAGTGCCACGCCCACTGCTAGCTCAAGTGACGTTCTGCTAATATTATAAGGTCGCTGCTGACGTGCGATGCCCTGCTGTGACGTATCTCGCGTCAGCACTGCCTGCTATGGTAACGTCGCACTCTGGATATCTGTTAACAAACTCAAAGCACTCCGTTACACAATGTTTTACCCGTTGCAACCAAATTCCTTCTAGCGACTGATTGATTCCATTGCATCAATTAAGCGTCTCTTCAGTCTGTTGTTTTGGCGATGTCATTCTCGCATCCCTGTTTCGGTGTTACATCTGAAACGCTGAGCACCTTCTATAATAATCACAATTCCACATTAAAATCCTTCTTCTCCAGTAACATAAGTTTTTCTTAAGCGCCATCATCTTTTTCAAGCATCTATATTCTCCGCGCACAATAACACTTCGCATTTTAGCATAACACTCATTTTGTAAAACACACATCCTTTGCCCTTAACACTTAATTCTTTCCTTATCGCAAGTCTTCGAACTTGTATTATTCTCATGTTAACATATACAAGTTCTGGTATCTGCTTCCTTCCACAAATAATAGTAAACACTGTAGACATCCATACATAGCAATTATTTCGTCGTTAATATATCACTTTCAGTGCCCGTAGTACTTAACAAATTAATTTTTTCCTTATCGCCAGCCATATTTTAGACGTGGTTTTAAATATGTCACAACATCTTCTGCATTTATTAACTGTGGTCAGTATTCCTTGCTACCAGCTTCTCTCTTGATCTCGCACTTTCGCCGCAATGCATTCGAAATGGTTCGTTACGCTCTGTTGCCATAAGCAAGCATGTCGTTTTGCTGTGTTTGCTTCCGTGCGCATAATCTGGCGTTACTGACCTAAGACAACGCCTGCTAATGCGGTTGCCCGCCATGCATATGTCTTGCTCAAGCCACCATCTCACTGTAATGCCTGCCTACGCTCTCCTGTCGTAAATATCTTGCTGCTTGCCCTTGCTAATATCGCCGCATTGCTGTGTTCTCCAAAACCGTTTTGCGACAATGCTTTTTCCATCGCAATGCTCACTGTAATTACTTTGCCTATGGAGTGCATCCGCTTTCCCTGACAACGGTGCCTCACTATTTATTTGCCAATCCTGCAATTTCTCGTAGCCTCTGCTTTTTCTTCCTATTTCCTTCTGCACTAATCTTTTGCCTTCTTTCTTGTGTTACTCCTTCTGTGCCTTCATAATAATTACCATTGGCAATTTCGACTTGCTTCTGATACCTTGTACTATATCGTCTTTTGGCGCTTCTTCGCCTTCTTTCTTCAGATTCTTCAGTAACACTGGCGAACCTCGCTTGGTTCCACCTTATTGTATTTTTCCTTCTCGCAACACTACTTTGGCACTTTATTAAAATCCTGTACTAACAACGATGAATTCATCTTGCCGCTGCTTTCTTTGATTATTTCTACCTGTGATGACTCTTCTACGTCCTTCTGCAGAACAGGTTACTTGGTAAATTATTCATTTGTAGCAACTTAAGTCAAGTTAATACAGATGTTCTCAGTCTAATTCGCTATCGTACCAGGCATTAGCAAAGCAAACAGTAGCAATCTGCCCAAAATTGACGCCGTAACACTTGATAGATTTCTCGCGTCAAACTTCGACTTTTGCTTATTGGAATTCTGCAATGTTAAAACTGAAATGTAAGTATACACAAGTGTCAATTATATATTATCATATATCTTTAAATGAGCAATTCTAGTGTATACATATATATATATATTTCGGATCTCGGAAACGACTATGACGATTTGGATGAAATCTGATATTTAGATAACGTTTCGACTTTTAAGATTACCTAAATAGTTGTCTTCCCTACAAAAAAGCGAGTTTACAAAATACGAACAATTTTTTCACTCGGTATCTCCCAAACGGCACTAGCGCCATCTCGTAGAAAATTCAGGTACCTGAAAGCCTACAAATATTTTCTCTTTGATTTCAAAGAATATTTAAACTAACAGTTTTTGTATACTGGCTGACTCGTGGAAAAATTAGTAATGCAAGTTTAATTGTAAAACATTTAAAAAGGAAGATAGTTAAAACTTTATCATTGGTTTTGTCAGAGGTGATACATTACAGATACTTCTTTGAAAATAATATTACCGTTACCAGTTAGAAAGTAAACATCGTTTACTTTTTGTCCATAAAAAGTCGTTGTTGGTTTGTAATTAAATACTACCACTTTAATTATAAAACATTTAAAAACTACCTGGGTGACCGATCTTCGCTCGGAATCTTTCGATTTCCGTTCAGTATACAAGATTTCGAATAAAGTTTGATAATAAAGTGCATAATTAAATATTAATACATCTACAAATTCCTGAAAAAGCCTCGAATTAGTGCACATACGAAGAAACAAGTTCTGATAAATAGAATCTTGCCTTTTGAAGTGTCTGACCTTGCGCTTTATTAATGTTTATAACGAAGGTTACTTCTTATGGGAATTGTTTTATTATCATTTTGAAAGGCACGTTGGAGTGAATGAATTTAGCACTGATGTTCTTGTTTAAGTGAACTTTTATAGAACTCGACAAAACATATCGAAAATAAAGAATAAATGTTTTTGATATCTCGCTTGGTTTTCGAGATATAGCATGTCAAAAATCAGTTATAGGTATAATTCCTTGTGCTTTTGGCGACGTTTCAACCTAATAACAACCACTAGGAAGAAAATAAAACATTGAAAGTACATTTCCACCGTACAGACAAAGTGTTTTGATGGATTTTTTTTCTCGTCCAGGTCGGATCTAATCCTAACCTCTTCACTTTTGAGATATAATATCTTGAGAACTAAGCGAGATATCAGAAAAATAAATTCTTTATTTTCGATTTGTCTCAACGAATTTCATACGAATTCATCATCAAACTTGGCTATGACGAAATTTATCTTCTGGTCCAGGTCGCATTTCAACCAACCACGTCAATTTTGAGATACGATGTCTCGAGAACTAAGCGATATATATATATATATATATAAATATTTCTTACTTTCAATTTTTCTCGTCGTGTTACATAAGAATCCATCATCAAGGGTTATCGTAGAATCCTCTGAATCACCACAAATCTCGCACCATTAATTAATCCCTGACTGGCATTAAGATTTCTATTTAACATAATAATAGCATTTCTCTTTGAAAGCAATTTATGAGGCGGTCTCGCAAATGGATCTAGCGATTTTGATGAAATTTCATTTGTAGATAACTTTTTGCTTTTCAAGTTTTTAACAATATATATATATATAAATTATTTTTTTTTTTAAGAGGAGGAGTGTTTTTGTATTTTTTTTTTTTTTCCGAAAACGAATCTAACCTTATTACGTAGAAGGTTCAGGTACCAGTAAGCCTATTGATGTCAGTTAAGCTTCTCTTTGGTTAACTGTGCACCTCTCAAAACGCCTAGGAAGCCTTCAAGCCTTTTACTTTAATCAAACTCTACTCGACATCTTGGATATTGAATAGAAATCGAAAGATGCCGAGCGAAGATCTGTCACCCAGATACTAAGCTTAAATAGCATTATTTCAGTTTCATAAACAATAACCTATTGCTTAGACATACATTTTGTAAATTAATTGATACTGGTTTTGAGGTTACATTTGTGAATTATAAACAAGTGCTAAATAGCTTAACTGAATACACCTTTTTTAGAAAAGTATATCCTCAAAAAGTGTATTAAATTTTAAAGCTATGGCACTGCAAGTTTCCAGTCTGCTCTAAGCTTCATATCAGCCAAACATCACCTTTCAGTTAAAATTTCTCGAGAACCAAAAGAGATATTTAAAAAAAAAATCTTTATTTTCGATTTGTTTCATCGAGCTGCATAACAATCTATCATCAGATTGTGGCACCACAGTAATGATAGTGCTGCCAGAGTGGGTTTATTATATTAAACATAACACTGAAGAAAGATTTTAAATAATAATACGAAAACAACCTCAACTCATACCTTATTACAAGGGGAGATCAAATGAAAAGGTACGAAACGACACGGTGGGTACAAATGTAGACTTATTCAAAATATACCCCATAGGCCGGAGCACAACAATCCCACTGATGAACAAGCCGCAGGATTCCTTGTTCCCAGAATTCCTGTGGCCGTGACGAGACCCAGTCCTTCACAGTAGGGATGTTCATCCAGAAAATACATCGATGTTTTTTTCGATGTGATGCATCGAATCTTTGCATCGATGTTTCACGATGCATCGAATAAAAACATGGATTTTTTCGATGCATCGAATAAAAACATCGATATATATATATATATATATATATATATCGGTTAATAAAGGTTAGGAAAGCTTAAAAATGAGAAAAAGATTAGGAAACTAGCAAAATGAAGTATTAATTTGAATTATATTTTTAATTAGTCTTTTACAAAGGCAATTTGAAATTACTGGGATTTATAAATTAGAATTTCGAATAGAAAGGTAGAATAAAAGTAAAACGAGGAAGGCTGAAAGAGAGGCAGTGTTGGGATTTTAATCTAATTGGAATTTATAAATCCCAATATTTTCTCTCTAAACTTGGCATATATAAAATTTTATTAACCCGCTTTCCTTGAATTCTGTTTCGTTGTTGATTTAAAACTTGTGCAGCTTTCGAAAAAAGTTTTCGTGATGGCACTGAGCTGGCTACCAAAGTTAAATATTTATAAGCTATTTTGTACAATTTTTGAAACTGTTGTTTACAATCGGACCAAACTTCTAACGGATTTTCACTAAGCCGGCCATCCGGAGTTTGCAAGTAGACAGACAGCTCGTCGGAAACACTTTCTTCGGTCTTGTTTAATTTCCAGTTTCTTTGAACTAGTTTGAGATGATCGGTCCAAAGACTGAAATCTTCCGATGTTTATTCTGAACTATCTGAATCAGATTCTGTTAGCATTTCTTCCAGCCTCTCTTCATCATATCTTTGATCTTTTGAATAGCATTTGAAGCCATCGGGTCTTCAAAATGTAGTTTTTTGAACCGTGGGACCAATAAGGTCGCGATAGCTAAAGACGAAACTTGTTCGATAGCACCCATCCGTTTGTTGATTTCTTTTAGGACGAGCTTATGTACTTTCATCTCTAAAGGTTCATCAGTATCAACTGATTTTAGTTTTGAAAGCATGCAGTGCACTTAAGGGATCACTTTACTGCTGGGACAATATTTATCCCCAGACATTTCTTTAGTTGCTGCTTCAAGTGGGCGTAGTATGTTAAGAAGAAATGACGCGATATTTAATTCCAAACCAGTCAGCATTGAAGATGCTGTTTTATGGCAAATAAATATATCACTTACAACATTTTTAAGCTCCAAAAATCTTTGAATCATATAATATGTGCTATTCCAGCGTGTTGGCAGGCCTTGTATTAGCTTTATTTCAGAACTTAACTGACTTTCTCAAATCGTCGCTTTCCAAACAACTGTGTTTAAAGAAAGCAATGGCCTTTATTTATGACAATATATTTTCTAATGGTATTTTGAGAATATTTCGAGCAACTAAATTAAGTGTGTGAGCGAAACAAGGGATGTGCTTCTTCTTTCCAAATTCTAATTCCACAGCTTTTTCCATATTCGGCTCGTTATCAGTAACGACCGCATAGACTTTGTCCGTATCAAATCCCCAATCGTTGCAGGTCTTAAGGAGCATGTCTGCTATATATTCCGATGAATGACTTTCATTGAGTTGATGAACTCCTAATGTCATTGATTCGAACACTGTGTCTAGACCAAACTGCTCGGTGACACCCAAAAAGCTGCGCATCTGCATGTCTGACTATATATCACTTGAACACCCGTGAAGACTACATTGCTGTATATATCACTTGTTAATGTGAGGTGTTCAACATTTGAGAGTTTTGATTTTATTAATTTTGCCAAGACATCATACTTGTCATCAAGCCACCGTGTCACAGTTGCTCTGTTGGGAATTTTATAATGAGGAGCAGTAATTTTTAAGCAAATTTTTGAAGCCTACTAGGTACTTTGAGCCTTGCCCTAAGGTGTAACTCCACCCTACACTGTCGGGAAATTTCATGTCAACTGTAATTTTTTGTTGTTTTATCAAAATTAAATTAAAAGAAAAATGTGAATATTGGTGCCAGAATACTTGTAACTTGACATTTCTACTTTTATAAATGCCTTAAGTACTTGCCACCGTAAACAAAGCACCAGTTTGCTAATTTTATTAGAAAATGAGTTCTATTGTTCAAAAGTGGTGTGTAAACACATCAATTAAAACACCAAAGAAATGGTTTATATTCCAAAACAAGTAAAATATGTAAAAAATGGGGAGGGGGGGCTAAAACTTGCTCAACAACTTATTTTTCTACAAAATCTTCAATATTTCACAATATCACTTTATTGTAAGTTTTTACTTAAAATTTAATTACAGTTATTAAGTTATGTATCTCAATATTTTGTTATGTGATAAACTTTAACATTTATTCTGGTATCCCGTCCCGACATTGTGGCATGCCCTGTAGGTGGCCTGGAAATCGACCTAGTATAGACGGCGCTGGCATCAGGCCAACCAGCGCCACCACAGCACAGTTTTCGCCACGGCCAATCAGAGCCGACCCGGCACGGATATAAATAAGCCAGCGCAGCTCCATTCATCCAGTTCGGTGTTCGCTGCGCTTTCGGTCGTGTCTCCGTCAACTGTGATTCGTCTCTTGGACCCTCGACAGTGTTTCGTCTCGGCTACGTCTACGGTACTCTCTCTGGACTCAGTGAATCGCTTCTCGGACTCGTGACTGTGCTTGTTCTCGGTGACGTTTGGTATGCTCTCTTCGGACTCTGTAAACCTCACGGCGGATACAACCAGTGCGCGTCTTTGGATTACGTTCGGCCTGCTCTTTGGACTTGTTCGGGTTCTTTGTGACCATCTACTGCAGACCACCCCTCCGCCGTTCGACGTCGGCCGCCGCACGGATACAGCATTTATCAATAAGTTAATTATGGTATTGGTGTATAAGTTAATCAACATTTTTTGTAAATGTGTACCAACTTTTTATTGATACAGTAGTTTTCCCATTCTAATCCAATGTTGGTAATATTTTTGTTTATTAACTTTTTGTATATAACTTTCCATAGTATTTTTTAAATATGTTTACTACTTATGAAAACCATTGTTCCCTCACTAAAGTGTTAGCAAACTTTTTCTCCCTTGTGTTTCTAATTCCACTCCCCTTCCAGTTAACACCTGGTGTATTTAGATTCCCACCTAATATGACCACTTTATATACAACATATGATGTCTACAAGATGTTTAGGTTTCTGTACACCAGTTTCAACAAATACCAAAAATATATGGGTCTAACTTAGGGAGCAGTTTTCACTTTTTCATGTAAAACTTCTAACACAGAAAGAAAAAACTATTTACTTTTATATTCATGATGTTACTATCAGAAATGTAAGGGAAAGTGTCCAAAATCGATACCCTCCTTTAACTTCCTTGGTATATGCTGAAATCTGGCAACTGCATAGGTAAAAACATTACTACAGTGTGTAATAAAGTTTAAATAGTTATACTGATGTCTCACAGTAAGTTTTCAATTATTGAGTGTTTGGTAACTATAGATTACTATTTTAACAGCATGTTCCAGTTATCACAGATGTGAAGCTATAGTTGTTTCCTTAAATGCAGTCACTATTTTTACTATAACCAGAGTCGTAAATCCGTACTGTGAATGGATTTAATGAAACATATGAGGGTGGATCAAATATAAATGTGACTTTTTTAACTGAGTGCGCAATAATGGTCCAAATGGTCACATGCTTTACATATATTTGTTAGGGATATCAGGAGTGTAGAGAATGAGTTCTGGCCTTATCACATGCAAATAGTAGTACAGCTAACAATGCCAGATCAAGACTTGCCCCCTTCAATTGTGCAATGTGTAATTATCAAATTTCTTATTTGTGAAGGCGAGAAACCAACCCAAATTCTGTGGAGAGTCACAGTTCAGGGATTGTACACTGTCAAGGACTCATTTGTTTGCCTGGCATAAGGAATTCCATAAAGGCTGTGAAGAGATTAAGAAATGAGAGCCACAACCGTCATCCACAGATGTGCATCACATAGCAGAACGTTCGCACAATTTGTGACTTTATTTTGCACGGACATCACACCATCAATGCACCATACTACTGCAACATTTCGGACAAAGTTAATCTTGATTATCGCCGAAAAAGATGTGACCAGCCAATAAGAGATGTGATTTCATCTCCATCACAGCATTCAACCACACACTGCATTTCTCATGCAAGAAAAATTGGACATAACTTGATCATTCTCCTTACAACCCTGACCTATTGCCCTGTAATTTTCATGTCTCTGGACCACTGAAAGAAGCACTGGGAGGCCAACAATTTGAAGACAATAGCTCGGTGGAGGGCTTCATGTGTAATTGACTACTGATGCAACCCCCTTTTTTCACTATGACTGCATCAAAAAGCTCCTGATGCACTGGGAAAAATATTTCCAGAGCTGGAGATTATGTTGAGAAATATTATGTACATCATTTATTTGCTAGGGCAAATAATTTTTTTTTTTAAAAAAAAGGTCCCATGAATATTTGATCCACCCTCATATTTATTAAACTCAAAGTTTTTTTTGAAGAAAATAACAATTTTGTGAATGAAATGAGGTTCCTACAAATAAATGCAGTAAAACATAAAAGCTATAATGTAGATGGTAAGTTAGTAAATAAATATCAGGTTCCCAATAGGGCTTATATCTTTTTTCAGATGCTGCCCCACAAATCATGGGATTCTAATGCCATGGTTAAAGCTATCACTGCAGTGAGAGACAAATAAATGAGGTACAAAGCAGCTGCGAAGGCATTCAGTGTTCCGAGGGCTACCTTGAAATACTACATCAAATCTTACCTACAACTAAGGAATGGGGGCGGGGGGGTTAAAATTTGTAATGAAACCAGTGTTTTCTGCCAGGCATGAGAAAACCTTGTTTCAATATGGAGCAGAATTACTATGGACTGACTATTTCTGACCTGAGATGATTGGCTTACCAGTTGGCTGATAAAAACCAACTCCCTAATCATTCTTTGAGTAAAGTAAAGGCTGCTGGCAAAAAGTGGGTTAGATCATTTTTTTAAACGACATCCAGAACTTGCCCTTAGACGGCCACAGAACTTGTCAATTGTCAGAGCCAAAGGATTCACAAAAAATAAAAATAAATTTAAAAATGTTGAAAAGTATTTTTCTACATCGATGTCTAAACTTGTAACAATTAACTATGCCAACTCAAAAATATTTAATGTAGAGGAGAATCGGGTAATATGGAATAGTGGGGTAATATGGAATATGGTGAGTGCTGGTGTGTAGTGGAAATAGTGTCAACTACTGCTCAAAACTCCCATGATGCTTTGTTGCAAGTGGCGGTCATTAGCAAGCTGAACTGTGTTTGTTGTCCAAGGAAGTTTGTTTTTCCACTTTCCAGAATTTTTGCAGGTATGTTTTCTAAAATGTATATAAAATATTAGATCCATTATGTTGATGGCTAGTCTTAATGTAGTGTGTGCTAAAAGAGTAATAGTTTGTTGTACCTTTCTAGTTTTTAAGCTGGCAATTGTGTTTATAGCATCTTGAAGTGTATTTACTCCAAAATGGCGGTTCCGGTAATATGAGATACTTAGTATTCCATAATACCAGACATGAAACTGTAGTATTCCATATAACCCGAAAAATAATTACCTATTTGAAATACATTTTTAATGAGAAACATAAGTGTATTTAATAAGTTTGTTGTTAATAATCCTTTAAAATAGTAATATGATTATAATTTACCTCTTTCTGAAATAATTCCATTATTTATGTTTTGTTTTAAGAAATGCCGAATAAGAAGGAAGATTGTGAAAAGAAGAGGAAGCTATGGAGTCCGAAAAAGATGGCCAGGGCTATTGCAGCAGTTAGAGAGAAGAAAATGGGATATCTGAAAGCATCAAAAGAATTTGCAATACCGAGAGCTACTCTTTTTCGCCTTGTTAAGAGCAAGGAGGAAAACGCCGAGGCAGCAGCTTCTAAAAACATCTTGGTCATAAGCCAGTTTTTTCTAAGGAATTAGAAGCGGAATTAGAGAAATATTTAATAAATATGGAGAGTATGTTTTATGGTCTTACTAAAAAGGATATTTGTATATTAGCCTATCAGATGGCTGTGAGGAATGATATACGATACCCTTTTGGGAAGGGTCAATGTGCTGGGAAGGATTGGTTCTATTCTTTTTTGAAGACTTTCTATAAGGAAACCAATGGGCACGTCCTTTTCTAGGGCAAGAGGATTTAGGAAAGAGGTGGTGGATACTTTTTTTAATCTCCTTGATGGCTTTTTCCAAAAACACAAATACCCTGCCAACCGAGTGTATAATGTGGACGAAACCGGGTAATCAGTAGTGCAGAGCAAAATTCCACATATCGTGGGACTGAAAGGGAAAAAGGATCCCTCACATCAGCTGAGAGAGGATCCCTTGTGACAGTCATTATCTGTATGGGAGCCGGCGGTGATTTTGTGCCTCCTCATGTTATTTTTCCTAGGAAAAATATGAATGACCAGCTTTTGAGAGATGCTCCACCAGGCACCATTGCCTCGTGTCACCCATCTGGTTGGGTTCAGACCAACATCTTTACAAAATGGTTTAAACATTTTATTTCCCACACAAAACCATCAGTTGAGAGCCTTGTTTTCCTAATTCTTGATGGACATTCGACCCACAAATGTAACCATGAAGTTATAACTTTGGCAAGAGCCAATCATGTAACCATAGTATGCTTACCTCCTCATTGCACGCACAAGATGCAACCATTGGACAAAACGTTCATGGGCCCACTGAAGTCACATTACAGGGAGCAAGTAAGGTCTTTTCTACGACATAGTTCAAGGCCTTTAAGTGCGTTTGACATCATGAGTTTATTTGGAAAGGCGTACTTAAAGGTTCAACATGGTGATATAGCAGTCAATGGATTCAAAGTCACCGGAATATTTCCAGTGAATTGAAATGTATTTGCCAGTGAAGATTTTGTCACTTCGTCACTCACAGTTAGGCCTGAAAATGCAATGGATCCTGTGCCTGGTCCATCTAAGACCTCTGATGCACCTCCACCTTTTTCATCACAGATTTCTAACGAATTTGTTCCCGGTCCGCCTAGGACATCTGGCACATCCGAAGATCTGTGTCGCTTATCTGATGAACCTGTTCCTTGTAGAAGGTCTGATGTATCTCTTTGTGATTTACCGATAAGTCCTCTTGATGGCTTCGTTCTACCAGTCGACATATCACCACCACCACCTCCAAAAAAGACGTCAAACAGAGGGAGAAAACCTGGAACCTCATGTGTCCTAACCTGTTCACCATATAAAAATGATCTAGAGAGGAACATCAATGCCAAGAAGCAGCCCAAAACCAAAAAAGAAAAGGTCGAAATTGAAAAGCACAAGAAACCCAAGATTCTGAACCCCCCCAAGAAGCAAAAGCTTTCAAAGGATTTCAGTTCTAAAAATTACTCAAGTGGAGATGATGAGTATTTCCATTCTGATATAACATCTGAAATGGACTTTGTACCATCTTCTGAACCAGACAATGCAGACGCAGAATGCCTCTTCTGCAATGGAAAATTTTCAGAAGACGTAAGAGGAGAGATCTGGGTAAAATGTTTGAGTTGTTCTATGTGGGCTCATCTGGATTGTGCTGGTGCAGAAAAAGATGATTATAGTTGCGATTTTTGTATACACAATTAGTCTATGGACAATGAAAAAATACCTTGTATAAAATATATTGACTTAAATGTACTATTAAATCTGGTTTTCTCAACTGCAGTTAGTTTACGTTCTTTGAAGCCTTCTATTCCATATTACCCGCCTATTCCATATTATCCTCCACATGACATTTTTTTAAATGTTGTTTATTAATTAAAAATATTTGTTTTGACAGCTTTCTGATGAGATGTATACGATAACAATAAGTTAAAGTTAGCATTGGTTTTATTTTCAGACGCTAAATTAAATTCATTACTGATTTATAGAACAAAATGTAAATGGTATTCCATATTACCCGATTCTCCTCTACATGAAACCAGGATATCAGTGGTACAGCACAAGCCTACCAGAGTTCATCAGCTGAAAATGGAGTTACAATCATAGTAGTAACATGTATGTAAGCTGCAGACCAGTATATTCCCCCTCTACTAATATTTCCACAGAATAGGTGCCAGGAAGAACTGCTTGATGGAGCTCCTCGAGGGTTGATTGGGGGATGTTCGGATTCAGGTAAAAAAAATTTATTTGGTATTAACACAATAACAACACTAATAGGCAGTTGAGTTTCTTAAATCAATTTTTTAATTATTTATAACTCTTAAACAATTTTTCATAATTTACGACTTTGGGCAGTCTCCCTTAAGGTCAGAGATATAAAAAGACTTTTAACCCACCATCCCATGCCAGAAAAACTTGAAGAAATCACTCAAGGATTTGTTATATACTGATTAAATTAATGCTAACAATTATACAGGGCGTTCGCCGGGAAACGCAACCCACTGTTAGCGCTACAAGGAAGAAACTGCTCCCGGCGAGCGAGCGCTCAGTTTCCCATTGTTCGACCGTCGGCCGCGGACTATTTCATAATAATTACGCTTCATAAACTTCATAAACTTGTGTGCTAAGCATTTAAATGTGACGTAATTCATTAGCTTACCTTATAAAAGATGCTGGAAGTGTTGACCCTCTTGTGTAATGCACATTTCACATCTTCTGAACATATTTCGAGACATACGCTGCCCTAACTGACTTAATGATTTTTTGGGTGACTGTTCTAGTCGAAAAGCGATATCGTCAATTTTCTCCTCTGTGAGAATACGGTTGACCGACAGTCTCTTTTTGTTAAAAAAATGAACCCGTTTCTCTTACTTTTTTAACCAGACGCAGAATTGTTGATTTAGCTGGCAGTAAAGCGCCAGGATATTCGCAACGAAATTTACTGCGACACATTTTAAACGACTTCTTCTTCACATATGTATCGTAGAGAAATATTCTTTGTTGCAAACTGTAACGTACCATAATTTTACTCACACTCAAACACGGTACAGATTAGTAAGAGTATGAAGCCCTAAACCAGCCAAACCGCAAAGAAACGTTTATTCACAACACTGATTAATAAGAGACTGAAGTCACAAACTAGCTACAATGCAAAGAAACCTTTCTTAACCATGTAAGGGTCCCATTATACTGTGCCACTGCACTGTTGGGGCAGCGGAGGTGTTAAACAGTGCGGTGATTCACGGTATCGTGTGGCGGGAACCGCTGGCCCCGCTGACCGAGCAAGTTGCCGACGGCAACAGACTGGGAGGGTTGCGTTTCCCGGCGAACGCCCTGTACAACACAATCACATAAAAAGAACATAATACAGTGAATTTTTATGATGCTATGAAATACTCAAAATAAGAATAAAAACACAATTTATAAATTTGTATTAATTTAAATGCTTTACTAACACGCAAAGTTCCAAAGTATGTTGTTCTTATATTTTATCATAATATGGTTCAAAATCATCAAAGTGACAAATTTCATGTTTGGTTTTATGATTAAAATACTTGGTAGCTACAATTATGAAAATAAGTTTAATTCATTATTTAACTTGCTTATAACCAATAGTTAAACAGGGCAAGCACAGAACCAATTCCTGACCCAGCAATGATTCACTACTGCCAGGCTTAACTACACACATAGATTAAATGAATTCATTTGAAAGTTTGTATTTAGTTAAAGTTAGATATTTAAAGATAAATTTTAAGCACTTTTTAATTCAATTTCAAGTCCATTGTATTATTCTTGGATATACAATGTTTTTGGTGATTCTATTCGGCATATATACAAAAAATCTCTCAATTCGTTTTGGAGATAAATGCTAAACGCGGAAAAGATGCATGTGTAAATCCATCATAAGAGAGGTGAAAGGGGAAAGCAAATGTAGTTTAGTAAACATCCTTTTCACTTATTTTAAAGGATATGAGTGCAAACTTCCTTCGATATCGAATAAAAACTGTAGATTTGTGTGTTCTCACAAAAACTTTATTTTAAAGTTTAAAATTCAAGTTCGAATTTCTCGGTCAGCAATTATTCAATCAGAATCGGTCCATTGTTGTTTAACAGAAAATGTTATACACTCTAAGAATACTGGTATCTACTTCGGCTAATTGTGCCACCATTTTCGAGACATCTGCAAAAAACTGTATGGTTCCAAGTGTAAATTTTGCTTAGTTACGGTGATGGGGGAAATTGGGTTGTTTTTTTGTAAACCAAATGTAGACACTATTTTTCTCTTTGCTTTAATGTATACATGTGCAAATTTCCATTCAAATTGAATAAAAGCTGTGAGTTTGTGTAAGGAACATTGGAAATTAAGAAAGGGTGGAGTAACGGTTGGGATTCTTGCAAACTAAATGAAGACAGTATTTTTCTGTTTGTTTTAAAGTATGCATGTCCAAAGTTTCATCAATATTGTATAAAAACTGTGGGTATATATAAGAAACATTGCCAAAAATTAGGGAGTTTGGGTAAAGGAGAGGATAGTTGGCTTTTTAAACCAAATGTAGATAGTATTTAAAATTATATATATGCAAAGTTCCATCAAAATCGGATAAAAACTGTGGGTTTCTATAAAGATCACTGGAGAGGGGAGCTGCTAAAGGGGGAAAGGGGTTGGGCTTTGTCAAACCAAATGTAAACAGTATTTTTCTGTTTGTTTTAAAGTACATGTGTGTAAATTTCCTTCAAAATTGGATAGAAACTGTAACTTTGTTTAAAGAACATTGACAGTAATTAAGGGTACATAAAGGGGGAGGGGGGTTGCTGTTTTGGAAACCATACATAGGCAGTATTTTTCTGTTTGTTTCCATCAATATCGGATAAAATATGTGGGTTTATTAAATTAGGGGATTTTTGGTTAAGAGTGGTTGTGTTTTTGGAAACCATAGGTAGGCAGTATTTTTCTATTTGTTTTAAAGTATAAGTATGCAAATCTTTGTATAAAATCTGTGAGTTTGTTTAAATTAAGGGGTGTGGAGGGGAAGAGGGTGTGGTTTTTATAATTTTTTATTTTTGAGGAAACTTACGTACTCAACACAACTTACCAAAGTTTCATCGTAATTGGATAAAAATTGTGGATTTCAATAAATATCATTGGAAATTAAGAGAGAACAGGGTAGAAGGGGACAGAGCCTTGTGTAATGCCATGTTTTATTTTCTCCCACAGAGCGTGGTGGTGTAATGGTTAGCGTTCTCGCCTCGCATTCGGGAGGACGGCGGTTCAAATCCTCATCCGGGCATCCAGATTTGGGTTTTCCATGGTTTCCCAAATCGCTCCAGGCAAATGCCGGGATGCTTCCTTCAAAAGGCCATGGCTGAATTCCTTCCCATTCCTTGCCCCCCATCCTTTCCTGTCTCTAAAGACCTCTCTGTTGAGAGACGTAAAGCAGTTGAAAAAAAATATTTTCTCCCAGTCTGATGAAGCATCTTTACTTATTTTAGAGTTATGATTTAAACCATTTACCTGCAGTTCCATAAATACCATAGTTTTCCATTTTTTTCCAAAGTAATTCATGATTTACACAGTTAAATGTATTTGCAAGATCACCAAATATTCCTACAAAATTATGTGGTATGACAGCATCATCCCCAATGAATATTAATATATTAATAATTAATATTTAGATTAATTACATTTATTTTATTCAAATATGATAATTGTTTAGGGCTAATCAAATTCGTAGGTAATTATGTATTATGCCCGGGCAGCCGAATTTATTATTGTATAATTTTAATTCATTGCAAGATTACTGTTAGGAAAGAACTAAACGGTGAAAATGTTAGCACTCAGTGGCAGTTTTGAACATTCAAATAGCTGGACAATGCTGAACGCTGGTGGCAGCCAGACGCCCCGTACACAATGGAAACTACCGGTGGAGGGCGGAGAGATACTGTTAGCTGGCAAGGGCAATGTGCCTCAGCTCTACGCTGAGGGTGCAAGGTCACTGAAAGTGCACGCAAAACGAACGGTGGATGATAGCAACACCATGACACACGTGATTGTGGAATACGTCGTTTCACCAATCGTGTATAGTCACAGGGTCTACATTTGTTGATGAAAGGCTTCTTTTCCATTTGCTGGGAGAGGGGAAGCTGATTTCTTCATGCCAGCAGAAAAGACGCCATCACTGGAGACTTGCTGTCTAGACGAGCTGGAGTAGACACGCACTGTCCGGGTGTGGTCCGACACACTTGACTAGCTGTTCGTCCATGGTTGAAGATAGAAGCTTTCTGGCTCAGACGTTACCAGAAGCATAGTGTCTTATCTCATAGAGGCCATCACCACTGACGCATTAGCACAGATGGGCTATCCGCCGATTTGCATCTGACTGCGACAAAGCGTGTCGCAATTCTTCAAGCAGTTACAACAACGGTAATGTACCAACGCAGAGTCATTGGTTCCATGGGTTTTTGATGAGGCTTACAGACCCATAAGCGATCCCTGTGAATAGACTCTCTGCTCTGATCATGAAAATATTCCTGAGCTAGCTGACATTCCATACTTCACCGTACAAAGACCTGAATAGGTTCACTTTGTAGAAGTTGATGATAGTGGGAGGTGCAGGGAATAGTATTGAAAGAAACATGAAATGAAGGAGGCAAAGAATACCAGGGCTGAAATTGTGCAGGTACTAAGTTGCTATGACAGGCCACAGTTGAACCATGCTGTGAGGAGCGTAAATGTGGAAATGGAAGTGCTACTTGGAAAGGAACCCACCTCAAGTGATGATGGGGTCAGGACTGTGTCTTTTTTTTAAGTTAGGGATTGCTGGGGAGGGGATAGAGGTCAATGATCAAAGAGTAGGTCAATGATGGGGAAAATTTCAAATGCTAAAGAAACTAGAGGGGTCATTATCGGTGGGGAATTAAACTTACTAGTTGTCAACTTGGTAGGAAATACAATAAATAACATAAGGGAACAGAGAATTGCAAATACATTAGTAAGAGAGGAGAGTTTATAGAGGTGGTAGAGCACAACATGAGGTAATGAAACATGTCATGTATCATCCTAATAAAACCCGATTATAAACTTGGGGGATGTCAAGAAACTGAAGGATTAACCCTTTACTGCATGATTTTTTTTATTTTTCTGAAAAAAATGTCACTTTTTAAGTCCAATTCCGTGATTTCAAGAAAAATACTAAAAGAATTCGAAATCTTATTTGGGGGAGATTATTATTGAGTTAAGGGTTTGTGCCATATATGGGACAGCTAACATGATGTGATACCAGTTTCGAGATGGATGATGCAACACTTGGAAAATATATAACATATACACATATACTAGTAGAACTCAGTTTATTTACGTAAAATAATTACAATTTCTATTCATTAGAGTACCATTTCTCAAATAACATTAATTCACTTTCCATTTAGTCTATTTGTTATGAAACTTGATAAAGCAGTTTCTCTCCTTGCCCAAGCACAATGTTGCACTGCACTTCAGACATGGTGTAAAGGATTTTCCTTTGCAGTCTGGATAATTGCAACAATTACAGTTTCACAACCAGACGGGCATGTGACCTATCCCATCCTGATACTGCGGAAGATCTGCTGCAGGCTCTCTCTTCTTCTTACTGTCGAGCTGTTTTTTTTTTTGGTGGATTTCATTTTCTTGTCCTACCCAGTTTCTTGGATAAGGTTTCTTTGTTTACCAAAGGACATCTGCAACTGCTACTTGAAATAAAATAGGAGCATTGTTGTTGGTATTTCTTCTTCTCCATAGGGGCCAGCTTGTTCACACAGGCTAGAATGCAAATTGTGCCATATCTGTCACAAACCCTTTTTTCAATATTATAAATATCTAATGGACAAATATACAAACTTACCTCTCTATAATTGTCCATAGATGTCCTTTTCATCCTAGAAATTGTATAAACACTGAAATCACTGTATCAAATACAACTATTTGTATGACTAAACTTGGATGTAAACTGCTCTCAGTGCAAAGCAAAAATTCATACTTCATATTTCCTTATTCTCTCAACAGATCGCATTTAATCTTCTTGATTGTGTGCTATATCTGTCCCAAACAAGAAAATGGTATGTGCCATATATGACCCAGTATGCAGTAAGGGGTTAAGTGATCATGAAGCAGTTGTGATGGTATTAGTGCATTAAAAAAAACTGGTGACTGGAGTATGATTATAAAAAAAGCACAGATTTCAAAATTGAAGAGGTATTTCAGCAAGTGGAAAAATGAGACAAGTACAGAGAAGTCGAAGTGAAAGCATTTAATGAGATTATAAAAAAAAAAGATTAAGAAATATTTATTCCAAAACAAACAAAAATAGAAGTAGAGAACTTACACCGAGCATGGTGGTGTAATGGTTAGTGTTCTGGCCTCGCATTCGGGAGGACGGCGGTTTGAATCCCCGTCCGAGCATACAGATTTGGGTTTTCCATGGTTTCCCAAATCATTCCAGGTAAATGCCGGGATGCTTCCTTCAAAAGGCCATGGCTGACTTCCTTGCCTTCCATCATTTCCCGTCTCTAAAGACCTCGCTGTTAAGAGACGTTAAGCAGTTAAAAAAAAAAGAACTTACATACTATAATAAGGAGGTGAGACAATTGAAGAGAAAAAAACAGAGTTAAGAGACTGCTAGGTAGTAGGGAATACTTGAAAAAAAAAGTATGCAAGGAGTTAAGAGCGAGTTTTAAAATGATGCTAAATATGGTAGAAACTATGGGGGTGAAAAAGTGATTTGCTGGGTAAAAGAATTCTTAAAAGTTAGAAAGCAAAAAAGTTAGGGCAGGAAATGCAGTATCAAAACAAGTGGAAGTGTCACAGGGTAGTGTATTGGGATGTTTGCTATTCGTTATTCTAATGAACAATTGTGTTGATTGTTTACAGTCAGAAGTTAGGTTGTTTACAGATGACATAATACTACATAATTGGATCAAAATGGCAGAAGACTGAACAGCTACAGGAAGATCTGGGTGGGTCAACAAGGGATGAAGATAATGCAAAGAAGAGTAAACTCATTTGATAGACAGATAAAAACCTAAGGGGTTATTATGACTACAAGGTGGGGAAAGAATTGTGTGTTAAAGATCTGAAATGTAAATATCTTGACATAACATTTGATAACAAGCTCAACTGGGTAGGCACATTGGACAGGCAGGAAAAGATTTTAAAATCCTTCACTTATTAGAGAGAGTGATGAAGGGATGTACAAGAAAAGTAAAGGAACTGGGTTACAAAACTTTGTTCAGACCAATGGGATTAACTGGAAGACAGGAGGAGGTTGAAGAGAGTGGGAACATTTTCCTTCATAGGTAAGGGGAGGGGTGTGTGTGATTGGAATAAGTTACTAAGAGAAATGTTGAAACAATTTAAAGTAAAATTTGTAGGGGGGTACAGTTGAAGGAGAAACTAAGTGAGTAGGGAAATTGTTGCCAGAGCATGCACTCCACCGTAATTAGAGGAAATCTGTCATACAATTTGGCATCTCAGCACTGTTAAGAAATATATTTTTATCTACTTCTTAATTTTTGCAATAGTGTACTTTGAATTGTCCATGTTATGACAAATGGTCGAGTCAGTATTCAATTCTCTACCCAATTCACAAGGAAATACACAGCATTTGACTTATCTAACAAAATTGAACAGAAGTCTGTTACTTCCTCACAGACCACATAAGTTTTAGATTAATCCAATCACTTGCTCACTTATCCTGGACATTACCCCAGTATACCCATGAATTTGGCAATATACGGCCTCATTTATGAACCACATTTCAGTGTTTCTCACGTATCATAGTGAGCAGTCAGGTGGCTTAATGGTAAAAGCACTTGCTTTCAAAAGTTCAGGGTTCATTCCTGACTACAAATCCAGGTGATTTTAGGAATTTTTAAGAGTTTTTCTTGATCATAAGAGTAGTGATAAGAAGTTACATGGTTCGGATTCCACATTAAACTATAGGTCAACCATTACAGGCAGAATGCATGGCAAATTGTAATTCTGTCACCAGGTCGCAAGATCACATGAATTTACTTTTACCAATCACAGTACTTGGTGGGCTACTGCTCTGTGCTGTAACTGTAAATGGCCACAAATATGAAGCCACAGGCACAGATTAGGAAGTGCTGCTGTTGAAGCTCCTCTCAACTAACAACAGTCTTCCACTGCCGATAGACATCTGGGCCAGAACTTCAAATTATAAACAAACCATACAAAGTGCTATCCCAAATCAACAATTGATCAGAATTGGAGATCTTAATGTATAAAAGTTTGATTATGCATAAAGGGCTTCTCATAAAAAATCACCTTCTGATAATGATATATATCAATTAGAAAAGTATAAAAATATTCCTTTGCCTCAAAACCAACCAAGTTAAAAATACTTAATTGTTATTGGTTGAGCGATTTTTTTTTTTGCTTCTTGTATCTTTTTCCTTCTGCTGCGAGCATTTGTGTTCACAATGTATTACGGCTCAGATGGCCACCGGCCTGAGCGAAATTTGCATGCTGTGTTTGGCAATGAAGTTATATGTGTGTCTTTTTTTTATGATAGGTATTGTTATACGATCTCGGTTCATTATGGTTATGATCACTTGTCTGAACACTAAGCAAATTCAGCCCTAGACTTTAATCTCGGCGAGCTGTGCCAGATTTATGAAGACTGTAATAAGCAAATAAGCTTACGAGTGTAGCGTTTATACAGCTCCTATTTTCGCACATCGCGTGAGAAGATCTTGCGGAAAATAGCAGCCCTTGTCACTCTCATATCTGCGCTACAGTTACGGGTGAGTGGAATTCAGTTTTGTGTTATTACTGGCCGACTCATTGCTGTTGAGTTCTGGTATTGCAGTCGGCAGAGGCGAGAGGAAAATCGCTCACTAATTAATCATGATTAAGTTCCCTGTGCAGGAGACCACTCGCCATCATGCCCGAATGAATGTGAGCCCATTAAATTGCCTCCCATAGATATACCTAGTTTTGAGAGTACTATGGGAAGGTGGCCAGTATTTTATGAATCTTTCAAAGCTAATATTCATGATAACGAACAGTTGATTGACTGACAGCACGTGCAATATCTCGTAGGTAAGCTAACAGATAATGCATTGACCGTAATAGCGGGTATTGTACCTATAGCAGAAACATACGAAATAATGTGGGAAAGTCTTGTTAACAGATATAAAGACAAGCAGCTGTTAGGCTCTCACTACTTAAATATCATCTTGGATACAAAGCCTAGCAGCAATAATCCAAACAGCTTAGATACATTTATTGAGAAATATTCTGCCACGTTACAGCTTTGAAACAATTAGGCATCCATGATCTAGCAGATTTCATTTTATATCAATGTGCTTTGCGTAACATCGATGCTCAAACTGTTCAAGCCTTCCAGATGTCAGTATGCGATAAGGAAATGCTAACTTACACGAATTAACTTTATTCATAAAAGATCAGGTCAAAATTTCTAAATGCTCAAGTAATATGAATAGCACAAGTTCAGGACTGTATCCTCGTGCATCAGGTAGCATGAACAAGCGGCTGACTGAATATGTGACACGCGGCTGTACTTCTAAAAGCGTTTGTTTCCAAAGAAGATAACGCAACCGTCAGAAATAATATGGTAACTAAGCTTATCTCTGGATTTTGAGTTTATTGCAAAATGCAAGCAAACGTATCATACAGTACTCTACAATTGTTCCCAAGTCTTTGATTTCACCCCAGACTAGATATAAATTTATAAAATCAAAAAGAGGCCGTGTGAACTGCCTGGGAATTTCCCACACTGTTTCTAATTGCAAATCGTTGTCTGTTTGCAAGTTATGCAGAAAACGACACCATATTTTGAGAGGAAAAATACGCATACTCATTCCGCTTGTCTGAATACGAGTGGGAATTTGCGTTGCAAGGAAGCTCCGACAAAGGTTGCTTGCCATACGGTACTGAAGTCGACATTAATTGTTCTGTTCCAGTGGTTGCATCATCGTGTAAAAAAAAAAAAAAAAAAAAAGCTTCAAATTATGAATCTTCACTTTTCTTGAGTGTTAGTGTGAAGTCTAATTTCAATATATTACTTTCAACTATACGTGAAGTCCACTGATAATAAATATCAAATAATTAGATGTTTCATAGACAATGGTTCACAAAATCATTTAATTACCATTGATTGTTGTAAGTTATTGAACCTACCGATAATCCCATTAATCAATTCCTCTGTGAAGGGTATCAGTTCGAGTTTGTGAATGATTTATGGTTATGTGAACATCTAAGTACAATCCCGTGTATTTAAGAGCAACATATATGACATTCAAGCTCTAGTTGTTGATTATATAACAGACTAGTTACCTTCTCATTTTATAGAAAAGTGTGACATGTCATATTTATACAACATACCTTTAGCTGATCTAAAATTGATCTTGTGTTTGGTGCTCAGCTCTTTCCGTATATTTATTTCAGAGATAGAGTTGAATCAGGCACTATGGCACCTCCCACTTTACTGACCGCCTTCGGTTATGTTGTGATGGGAGAATTTTCTAGTATTCATACTTACCCTACATCTTTTACTGCTTTAGCACTCAATGACTTGGAGCAAAAATTTTGTGAATTAGAGGTGATATCTCATTAAAAAAATTCCTAAGCCCTGAGGATACAGAGTGTGAGAATTTATACACTTTATCGGTGAGTCGGGACAGCAAGAGTAGATATACTGTAAGCTTTACCGTTCCATTCAGATCCAAATGAGCTGGGCAATTCTCTTTCAATGCTCTACGCTGATTTATGCCGCTCAAAAGGAAATTTAAACAATGTCCCAATCTCCGAGAGAGTTATAATAAAGTTATTGAGGAATATATTACAAATGGTTACTTAACTGAAGTTAATGAATCGGAGGATAGCGATGACGAATATTACATTCCCCATCATGCAGTCATCCGTCCTGTTAAACCCATGCCATGCATTGTCCTTAATGCGAGTGCAAAGACTCATACTAGTTTGTCATTAAATGATATTTTATATACCGGTCCTAATTTGCAGGCTGATTTATTCGTGCTTTTATTAAACTTTCGGTTATTCCCGATAGCTTTTATGGCTGATATCAAGCAAATTTATTTGTAGATTGGTGTTATTCATGACCATCACAATTTTTTGCAAATATTATTTCATTTTGACGATAGCAAAATAGTTTGAACATTTAATTTTAATCATATTCCTTAGGGGTTAAAATTGAGTCCTTTTCTAGCTATGCACACTATGAGACAGCTAGCGTCTGAGGTGAGTTCTCAGTTTCCTGAAGCTGCTGAAGTCATTGAGACTAAAATGTATACGGACGACTTGGTTCATTCTGTTCCTGATGAGGAAACAGCTTTTTGTCTATCCCAAGAACTAATCTTGTTGAAGTCTTGAGCTTCTGATTTAGTAAAATGGACTAGCAATTCTTCCTGATTCTCATCACAGCCCAGTAAACTTTTCTGAAGGAAACATAGTGTTGTCAGCTAAGGTTCTGGGGTGCATGGTTACCTTCAGACGACGTTTACTACTTCACCGTGACCCAAGTCTGTGAAAGGTGCACGAAGCGGAACATATTATTTGTAGTGTCCCATTTGTTTGATGTTTCGGGTCTGGTCACTCCTGCTATTTTGTTGACCAAGTTGTTAATTAAAGAACTGTGCCTAAGTAAAATTGATTGGGATGATATCCTGCCCGAGAGTGTGTTACGCCGATTTGCGGCACTCACTCAAGAATTACCTCTTCTTTCCACTATGGAAATCCCTGGTCATGTAGGTGCATCAAAGGACTGCAAGGTCAATATTGTTGCCTTTTGTGAAGCAAGTATGAACGGATATGCTTCTGTGATATATTTACACACTACTGATGGGTCTGACATATCTGTTTGACTGTTATGTGTTATGTCCAAGGTCTCACCTACCAACATATACACACTTGCGCGCAATGCCGATGCTAGGAATTTTGGGCCCGGTGTAAAATGGGCGACCTTTTTTTTTTTTAGCCCTACAATCTGGCCGGGTGACAATGGGCGCATTCTTAGCGTCATGGCCTGGGGCCCCTACAGTCGGTGACCGGGGCCCCCCATCAACCGGCGGGCCCGGGTACTTTTGACCCACTTACCCCCCCCCCCCCCCCACCGCCGGCCCTGCTTGCGCGGCTCAAGTTACGCACCATGCTTCTGATGCCGAAATTAGTTTATTAAACTTATCGAGTCCATGTAGTAGACACATATGCCTTTTCAGATTCCACAGTAGCCTGATCTTGGATTCATTCTTCCCCGCATCGTTGATCTTTTTTTGTGAGCAATAGGGCCACTCAATGTCAAGAGAACCTTGCTCCTTACAACTTCTTTCATGTGGCGGGTGTTGACAATCCAAGTGGCTGTCTCTTGAGTTGTTACCGTCGCAATTAGTTTCTCATAGCTTGTGGTGGAATGGATCGTCTCTCTTTTGAATGGTCCATTAAAACTTTTTCTCCGGGTGATTGTAAGGAATTACTAGAGCACAAGAACAATAATGTTTTCACCACAACCACCACCGAGACTGAACCTTCCGTGTTGTATGGTTTATCTCAACGCGTGTCTTCTTGGGACAACTTATTGAGGATTGTGATTTACATTTTTAGATTTATAAAGAAGATTCCCCCTTCTGGTGGGGTAAAGAGTTTGTTCATGGTGAAAGGGCTGTAATTCATGCGATACAAGATGTGCATTTTGCAGTAGATATAGCTCTTCTGAAAAAGAATATCTTGCCTTCAAAGAATCTGCAAAATTTGTCAGTATTTCTTCATGAAGAAGGTATTTTAAGAATTTGTGGACGACTTTCTAAGTCGGCCTTACCCTTCGAAGCTAAGCAACCAGCCCTACTTCCCAAGCATGACCATGTTATGCATCTTATTATTATCAGACATTACCATGGAGGGGCTGGTCTGTTAATATCGATTTTGCGGCAGTGCTATTGGATTTTAGCTGAGAAGATGTTGTTCGGTCCATGGTGGGTAAATGTAATTTTTGTTTTAGAGTTAATCCTACTCACCCTACTCCAAAAATGACAGATTTTCCTCCCTGTCACATACAGGAAGCTAAGGCTTTCGTTCATACCGGAGTAGATTATGCTGGTCCGATTCGTATAACCCTTACACGATGTCATGGTCAACATTCTCAAAAGGCTTACATTTGTCTTTTTGTGTGAGTAGTTACGAAGGCTATAAATATAGAGCTGATCTCAGACTTAATGTCCGATTGATACTTTGTCGCTTTAAGTGCTTTATTGCAAGATGAGGACCTGTTTGTTGTCTATATACAAACAATGGTACCAATTTTGTAGGCGCCAAGGCTCAGAGGAGTTGAACAAAGCTCTGAAACTTGAATTGAGTAGTCGCCATGTCAAGTGGAAAACGATCCCTCCACGTGCTCCGCATTTCGGAGCATTGTGGGAGTCTAATATAAAGAGTTTGAAGACCCATTTATTCAGGGTGATTTGAAATCAACTCCTCACTTATGAAGAACTGCAAACAGTTCTAGTTCAAATTGAATGTGTTATGAATTCGTGACCTTTGAATGTAGTGTTGTCGGATTCATACTCCTGCACATTTTTTTATGTCAACTCTCCTACTGTACTTACCAGCTGCTGACATATCTTGTTCGAATCTGAACCAAAGTAAGAAGTTGCTATATCAGATGGTCCAGTCCTTCTGGAAAAAGTGGCGACTTGAGTATTTGGACACCCTGCAAGTTAGACATAAATGGTCGACACTGGATAACCTTGTCCAAGTGGGTACAGTTGTAATCGTGGGGCAGCGTGATTCTCCCCTTTGAACTGGTTTTTAAGTGTGATTATTAAAACATACCTCGATTCGGACAATGTCACTTGGATTGCGAAGGAGAAGATACAATTCGGCACTTTCAAGTGTCCAGTGGTTAAACTTTATCCCATACCAACACAATAATTTTTTATTTCATTCCTTTTAATATATCAAATTTATTATTAGCCTATTAATTTAACTCTGTATCAATCATACTCTCAACCCCTATCCTTATTACTGTTTTTAAATCAGCAAGGTTAGCTTAATTTTCAGGATACAGCTTAGAATATTCCTTGGTGTGGTGGAATTTTTTGAAAGTCCTAAAAACTTTCAAGGGGAGAGCATGGTTGAGCGATTTTTTGTATCTCTTTCCGTCGGCCGTGAGTATCTGGGTTCTCAGTGGATTACGTTGTGTAATTCGGATTTCCACCGGCCTGAGCGAAATTTGCGTGCTTTGTTTGCCATGGAAATTATGTGTGTCTTTTATAAATGATTGCTATTGTTATATGGTCTCGGTTCACAATGGTTATGATCGCTTGTCTGAACACTAAGCAAGTTCAGTGTGTAATGTAACCATGAACGTTACGGTTATATTTGGAGTGGATAGTGTAATCTGAGAGGTATGCAAGGTCTTTGGCGGTGGGCGAGCGCCGAGCGCGGTGAGTCGGGAGTCGGTGATTGACAGTGGTAGCGTACGGAGCAGCCGGCGGGAACGGAAGGGCTACGGCAGTGTGTTTATCCCGTGAATACATCGTACGGCCGCTTGGCGAGTGTTCCGTACTAAAGAACACTGTGGGATGTGTGCTAAAGTATATGTTGGACTATGAAGGTTCTTCCGAGAGACCTGATTCAATATAAACTGTGTTTAGTAAACTACTGCAGAATCGGACTATGGCGATTGTTTGTTAATTAGTTTCGAGAATTGTGCTCACTGCTTATTTAGTTTTTGACTGTACTTGAAGCTGCTATTTTCGGTGACGAAGAAACATTAGTATTATTGTCTGGTGGCATGCTTGTGGACCGTGTAGTCTCAGAGGAATAAATCTACGAAAACTAGTACGCATATGTGTTTTTTTTCTTCTGTGACTTTAATTAACCAGTTAGCATAGCCGAAAGACTGGCGACCGCACGGCAAAACGAACCTTTAATTAAAAGAGTAATTAGTGGTGGAAGAAAGCTTAAGAAAAATCGTGTTAGGAAGTGTAGCTGCTCAATTGCTTCAACGAACTTTTAACTATACAAACACGAATAGCGCGAGTAGCCGTTACATGGCTCAACGTGACAGGACAAGTTGCAGTTAAAATTGTTAAGGACGGACAGTGATTAATATAAAAAAGTGCTGGAAATAATAAGCAGTGAGTAGCGCGGGAAGACAACAATCGGCGATGGTACGGTTACTTCGAGGCGGCGAGTGCACAACAATGTAATAAACGAGAGTACCCGAGCTTTCACGATCGGAAACGAGCAACGCAGTCTGACGGGGAGCATTGGCCAAGCAACAACAACTCGTCACTGGGGGCAATGAGGGCACGCAGAAGCGGCGCGGCGTCATTGCGGTCGACAGCGGAGCGGAAGCAGATGCGAGTCTTCGAAAGGGAAGTGCAAGATTTATTTTTCAGTCTTTGTAAAAGCACAAACCGGCACAAATAATTTGCGATTTTTTTAAGAAAAAAAAATAATTATTATTATTTTGCATATTGAGTAACACAGAGGTTTTTTCCTTTTCTTTCGTTAACTTATTAAAGTTGAAATGCCGGACAACTGTGGTAGATTTGCTTAGCAAATTATTTTTCAAGGAATTTTTTTTTTTTATTTTGCTGTTAATTGGAATCGGAAAAAAAAGGATATTTAATGTGGAAGTAATAACAAACCAGATATACGCCAGCTGTAGTTGAACGGGTTTGCTTCAAGAGTTTTGATTTCATAGATAGAGATTTCTGTAGAGTTTCCGTAATTTTTTTTTGGTGATCATTGATAGTAGTGTATGTATTCAATTGAAAGTGTATTTTATGACATGGTGTATATCTTGTTTGGTAGTTAAGTTAAGAGATTTGGAAACAGAATTTTACCTTTTTTCTGTGCTAATGTATACTGGTGTATTCTGTTTGCTGGATTGACGGCGTTGGTTACTTCTTGTCTTTTCTACAATGGAAGATTGAATTTAAATAATTTCGTAATATGGCATCTGAGGTAGAGGGTGGTGTGAATGGAGAGATGGTGCTGGGTGGTGAGTCCTTTGGTGACGCACCCAGTGTAGACATTAATCAGTCCTCCCTTACTTTGTCTAATCATTTATAGTCGATGACTAGTTTTGCTAGTGAACCAGAAGTTGACAAGTCAAGAGAAGTGTTTAGGGAAAGTAATGAGGCGTCCATGTCGGAAATGTTTTGTGCTTTCCAGGGACAATTTGTCATGTCAATTCAGTCCCTTCTTGAAGCTAAATTCAATGAAAACAAGATTTCACTTGAATCCAAATTAAATGAAAATAGTATTTTGCTTGAATCTAAATTAAATGAAAATAAGGAGAGTATCGAATGTCTTCGGGATGCTTTTGAATCGCGACTAGGTCAGTTTAGGGAAGAATTGACACAATATAGGGAACTTTGTGCACAACAAACTGCTGAAATATCTTGTAAGTTGACTCAGTATCGTTCAGATTGCAAACAGGTAACGAGTGTTTTGCACCAAAACATGGAATCCCTAAAGAAAAAAGTCGAGCTTATAGAAGACAGCCATGACGAAAGATTGTCGAGAGTGGAGATTTTAGGAGAGAACCTTGCTGAAAAATACACAATAGTGAAAGAAGACGTTGACCTATTAACAATAGGCGTGGAAAAATTGTCGTGTCAGGTGGAAAAAGTCAAGGCTTCCACTGCAGTATGGGTGAATGAAAAGTTACAGTTACAAGAGAAGCAAGTTGAAAGAAGCCTAAAGGTTCGAGTTCCGGAAGTGGTGCGAGAAGAGGTTGCCAAATGTCAGATCGTGACAAATGGGAACGCACTCGCGGCGTGTATGGTAGAAGAGAAAGTGGACTGGGAGGACTTTTGTGATAATGGGGGGATACACCCAGTTGATTTTGTGAAGAAGTTTGAAAATTTTGGGTCGTTCTGTAGGGCCGTAGAAAGAAAGAAGATAGAAATGTTCAGTAAACATATCAAGGGGAATGCCCGAATGTGGGGAGAACAGTTTGCAGATAATTGCGAGAGGTTTGAGGAGTTTAAGTCAGCTTTTTTGGAACATTTCTGGTCCATCAACCGGCAAATTGCTGTTTGGCGGAATTTAATGATGGGAAAACCATACTCGCCGGGTGGTGGCACTCAGCAAAATTTTTTTCTTGAAGTGTGTTAATTCTTGTAAACATTTAAGTTCACCATTTAGTGAAGGGGAATATGTGCGGATGACTAGTGCACGTTTGCCCGAGTCGACACAGCTTGTATTTGTCAGTCACAATATATGTACCATTGATGAGGCGGTAAAGATGTTGGGTCGGCTGGACGAACAAGAGAAAAGCATAAGAGCAAAGGAATATGGAGGGAGGACACACTCTCAGGCCGCAGAGAAGCTACAATCGGATGGGGAGAGAGGTAACTCCCAACAGCAACCGGAGGGCTACTCTCATTTTGATAATAGGAATCGAGGCGGATACAATAACCGGGGACAGAGAGGAGGATTTGGACGTGGTTGTGGAACCGGAGTCGGAGGATTTAGAGGTGAATATAATGGACCAACTGGAGACGATTGGCCCCGAGGAGAGTCAGTAAATCAGGTGCAGGTGGCCGTGGTGGAGAGTGTGCCACAGGTAAACTAGTGCCTGTCACTGCTTCAGCCTCGGCGGGGACAGGAGACGATACGAGGCTATCAAAAGAAGAACCAGAAGATAATACGAGGGGCGAGATGAAGATGAGATTTCTAATGAACCAATTACAAACGATCAAGGAGAGGAAAGAGTGATCTGGACGAATGTCGGAGATTATGCTAACCTGTTCATCGCTAAAGCGCGCATTCATGAGGAGGAGAGTGATGACTCGTCAGAAGAGTGGTCAAGTTGGAAGGAGATAAGGTGGTTCGGACAAGAAAAGGCAAAGATAATTTCAGAACTAACTTATAGATCAAATGGAAGAGAAACTGTGAATAAAAATGATGTTTGTGAGCCAGATGAACAGGAGAAGGCTTGTGTGACTGACGACAAAATTGTTAAGAAAGATACTGTAGTAAAAGAAGAAATAAGGTCAGTAGAAGAAGATGGAAGACAGCGAGAAGCAGTCCTTGAGGTGAAAGAAACACTTCAGGAGACAGAAACAGTGAAGCCTGAAACTTTGCCGGAAGGGAATCTCGAAGTGAAACATTGTATGATGGTAAATGAGAACTATCCATTATGTAAAGACACAAAACAGAAGGTAATTAATGGGAAGAAAGAGACTAGGCAGAATAGAGGATACTATGTGAAGCCAGAAGAATGGTATTTGCTGAGAGAAGAAAGTTGGAAGAGGCACAGGAAGAAGTTACGGTTCTATGATGAAGCAAAGAATGTAAATAAGAAGAAAGGAGGAGGAAGAGAAGAGAGTTGGAAGAAGCGTAAGAAGAAGCGGGGTTTAATGCTGTTTGGTGAAGGAAGGAATATTGTAAAGAAAAAGATGTAGGTACATTAGGTAGAGAGGGTGAGGTACAGTCTTTAGTTGCCTCACTACGCATGATGGAAACATCCATGCAGAAATGCCTTAGCGTTATGCTATGTTGAGGTTTTCAGGTTGTTTGGACATCACAATTATTTCTTCTATGGTATTGTACAGTTGTTGTATCAAATGTCTTTTGCGGTTGTGCGCAGATTAGCGACCCGCACACTGTTTGGTTTTGGTTAGGGTATCACCGTTTTTGTCCCGAGTAAAGAAGGAAATACGTAAATTTAAAGTGTTGTACGAAGGTCCTTATAGGGTCAAGGCTTGTTTTAGGGATAATGCTTACAAATTAGAATATGCCGATGGGAGAGAAGTTGCCGGGACTTTCAATGTCATTTCTTTGAAACCTTACAAATATTTTGGTGAGGAGGGGAGTGTCGGTGGGGTGTCAGGCACCGGATAGAGGGGCCCACCTCACAGCACTGTCGCATCTACCGCACCTCCAAGCATTAAGTGTTGCCATGATTTAAGTAAGTTTTCAGTAGTTTCTTGTAACAATCAATCGCAGTCGCAATTAGAATGTGTAAGAGGCTGTGTCAATAAGTTAGTGGGGAAAGGACTTTTGGTAGTTGGGTACAGATTGGTGACCCACGTAGTATTAATACACAGTTGCGGAAGGCATTCTTGCTGGTTTGTGTTTCCCAGTAATTTTGGCCCCGAGGCTGGACAATGTACTTAGAAGTGCAGTTTTCCCTTTCATTAAAGTGTTAAGATGATTTAAGTGTGGCGCAGCGTAATGTCAATTTGCGTCTTTCCGTGGGTGAAGTGATCAGTATGGGTGTACAATGGACAGTGAATGAGGCACCTGCCTGTGCAGGGCACACTGTCAGTGTACTTCCGAGGTAATCCAGGCACGATTCGGTGCATGAGTAATACATCAAAAGGAAAAAAAAAGTATATTGTAATTCAATTTGTAATTTCTTGCTTACTTAATATGTATTTAATTATGTTAGTTTAAGGATAAGCAAGCAGCCACCCAGACTTCCCTTTATGTTTGGTAAACATTTAATCTTGTATTTTTTTGTAAAATGTTTCTATGTATATGTCAACAAGTGTGGTTTGTGATGACAAAAGTCGGTGCTTTGTCAATGCCGACTTTTGCCACATTGTAACGGTGGGGGTGTAACGTAACCATGAAAGTTACGGTTATATTTGGAGTGGATAGTGTAATCTGAGGTATGTAAGGTCTTTGGCAGTGGGCGAGCACCGAGCGTGGTGAGTCGGGAGTCGGTGATTGACAGTGGTAGCGTACGGAGCAGCCGGCGGGAACGGAAGGGCTACGGCAGTGTGTTTATCCCGTGAATACATCGTACGGCCACTTGGCGAGTGTTCCGTACTAAAGAACACTGTGGGATGTGTGCTAAAGTATATGTTGGACTATGAAGGTTCTTCCGAGAGACCTGATTCAATATAAACTGTGTTTAGTAAACTACTGCAGAATCGGACTATGGCGATTGTTTGTTAATTAGTTTCGAGAAATGTGCTCACTGCTTATTTAGTTTTTGACTGTACTTGAAGCTGCTATTTTCGGTGACGAAGAAACATTAGTATTATTGTCTGGTGGCATGCTTGTGGACTGTGTAGTCTCAGAGGAATAAATCTACGAAAACTAGTACGCATATGTGTTTTTTTCTTCTGTGACTTTAATTAACCAATTAGCATAGCCGAAAGACTGGCGACCGCACGGCAAAACGAACCTTTAATTAAAAGAGTAATTAGTGGTGGAAGAAAGCTTAAGAAAAGTCGTGTTAGGAAGTGTAGCTGCTCAATTGCTTCAACGAACTTTTAACTATACAAACACAAATAGCGCGAGTAGCCGTTACAAGTCCTATACTTTAATTTCGGCGAGCTATACAAGATTTATGAAGACTGTAATAAGCAAATAAGCTTACAAGTGTAGCGTTTTTACAGCTCATATTTTCGCACATCCCGTGAGTAGATCTTGCGGAAGATAACAGCCTATGTCGCACTCATATCTGTGCTACAGTTACGGATAAGTGAAATTCAGTTTTGAGCTATTACTGGCCAACTCATTTCGGTCGGCGGAGGCGAGAGAAAAATTGCTCACCAATTAATCAAAATTAAGTTGCCTGCGGGAAGCCACTATTTATACATGACTATTCTAAATCAACTATCCAGTTATAGTATTCACCTGTCAATATTCTTGTTATTATAATCTGAATTAAAGTCTATGCAAATATTTAAATTACAGAGCATATATACTGCCCTTGTAAGAGGCACTTCAAAAGATGTTAAATATATCTATACATTGGTTTCATTTTTAATCTTTCCTTCGGTGGCAGCTAGTACTTACACATACAAGATCTACAAATCAAATAGCAGAAAACTGTATGTACAATAAACTGGGATGTAAGCTACTGGAATTCTCAGTCACAATATATATATGTGTAGGTGAAATGAAAGCTATATATGTACCTACAACCACAGATCTTGTAACCATCCCTCCTACCAAGGAAGTGTGTTGCCCAAATTTTTTATGTAATACCAGTGTTGGTTTGTTTCTGTTACTAATTATATTACTAAGTGTTCTTTCCTTTCTATGTAACATATGCAGAGTATTTAACGAGATTATCAATACAATATTTTAAACAGCCAAAGTAATGGCTGAAATTAATAATATAATTTCTTTTAATAACAATATGTTAAGATTTGAATGGAAACAGACATATTCCTTCAAGATGTAAAATTATTTCTGTGCTAAAATTTATCATGAAACATTGCAGCGTGACTTCTGATAAATTTATCAATCTTGTTTCATGAATCCCTGCTGAGGAAGGACCTCTGGGATGTGAAACATGTCATGGTTAATACACATAAATACGAGTCATAGTTATAGTGAAAACAATTATATGTTACGAGACAAATAAAGAGAATAAAAATAATCATTAATTTTTACAACTGAGTTTTGCAAAACTTCATATTGAATACAATTAATTTTTTTTTTTTCAAATTCTTGAATGGTGTAGGAGTTGCAAATAAGATAATCTCTCAGTTTTTCTTTAAATATATCTTTATTATATTGCAAATTGTTTTATACCCTTGGGAAGTTTATCAAACAGATGTGTTTTGTGCAAGTTATTTATATCCTGTAAAATAGTTGATAAAAGTTGCAAAAAATATATGTCTTTGATGTCAAATAAAGTAAAACAACACCGTTTTTCAATTGAAAGTGCACCAAATCAATAAAAAATTAAGAAAGAGTGAAAAAAATAATATCTGAATGGAAACATTCCTGATATATGATTGCAATGAAATCTTCATTTCAAAAACACGATTTTCTGGAAAGAAATGACATTGTACTGTAGGTAATGTAATTTTGCTTTTAATACCATTTTACGTGCTAAAAGTATGTAAATGAAGTTGAAATAAAATAAAAAATGTATGCTCATCAATTCTTGAGGATAAAAGTAAATAAAAATATTTGATATTGTGAGTATTTGAATCCAAGTAGGAAAATTATGAAACCTACACCTTACCATCCACACCATGCTGCAAATCGAGGATATATTGCAATAATTCTGATATTTAGATTTTTTTGGTGAATGCAAATATTTCAAAATTAGGGTACATTTTAAGAAATGACTGTATCCACAGACACATAGGGTGTGCAGCCTTCGACATATGAGACTTAATTTGTCTGATGGTCTCCAAGTAAGATTAACCTTTTCTATCTGGAAAAAAAAAGGGCCCCTCCCCACTCACACACATTTAGTTGATGAAAACCCCTCCCCTTCCAAAGTTCGGGATACAAACTGAAAATTTTGACATTTCTAATAAAAAAAAATCTATTTTGACAAAAACTAATTGCAAAATGTTTCTTATTCCACAGACATGATCTAGCCACTACCAATCGCAATGATGTTCACAATACAATACAATACATAAAAACCTAAGTTGGAAATAATTTAGTTTTTCAGGATGAGAAATAGAACAATCAAGTTATGGGCATCAAGGGAAAAATCTGTTGGCTCAAATAGAAAAACATAATTCAAATTCATCTTAGAGACTGCAGATTGTTTACCATAGAAGAGGATAAAATACATTATCTGCAATCTAATCACTCAATTTACTGGAGATGTGCGTTCTCCCTAATTTTTTGAAATTCCTACTTATTCACCGTTAGTATAAATTGGAAAGACATTTGCTGCTAATCACTGTGAATGAAACACTTGCAAGTTCTGCATTTCATCTTAGAACCGAAATTTAAGGTTGATATACCCCCAAAGATTCATTGATTACAGTTACACTGCGTTCTTGCCTCCCACCTCCCTTTCCTGATTTCAATTATACTATGAGAAAGCTGATTAAAATGTAATCCTAAAATAATGAAAAAAATGTCAGCCTTAATTTTTAGTCTACTATATTACATGGCAAAATTAATAAAATTGGAGAATGACACTTGGTGAACCTTCCCTATTAGAGTCATTTGACTACTATTTGTACACAAATTGTGCACGTAAATTCCAATCAAGACTGATTTTCGAGCAAAATTATTCTTTGCTCCTCCTCAAGAAAAGATGACCTTAAAACACACTGTTCATTCACTAGACTGAGTTAAAAATTAGGGCTATTTATTCAGCTTTCTACAGATATTGGCACATATATCGCAATTATGTATATATCACAATTATAAAAACCTGTTGCTGGAAATTTTTGTACAAAACTAACTTTGAGGACTTTTCCTCACATCAGAGTTGTGATTTATTTTTCATTGTTTCTTTCTTAATGGCCGGGGTGTAAGATCTGTAAATAAACTAATTTTAGAGGTAAAGTTGGACAGAGTTTTAAAGACTACAGGAAATGTTACCTAAAAATGAAGCAATTATCAGCACTCTTTTACTATAATGAAAATAATTGTTTAATTTCTGTATTTAAAATTATCCAGTTTTATTTGAGGTTCAGGTAGGTGCATGAATCATTCTTTTTTCCATCTCCAACACACCATACTTAACCAAGTCTTGGCTTATAGCTCTTGTTAACATATTAAGATATCCATTATGAATTATTTTTTCAAAGAAAAAAAAAATCACGACTTTACAAATAGTAATTTTATTAAAAATCTATACATTTTTCTACAATAAATACTATCACTTTCAAGTAAGCTGTACAGGCTTCTTAAGGTGTCAGTATACATATCACAATTTATACTACACTTAAACAAAATTTGTAAACACGCATCCAAGAAAATCTTACCCCATTAATCGAAAATGAAAGGCAAGATACTGCCACTATATACACTTCACCTTTTGTTTTGCACATAAAATTATGTCTTCAGTAATTCTAATTTCTCATGAAGTTCACAAACATGTTGATTCTCACACTTTTTTCCTCGGCACAAATTCTAATTCTAACAGCTTCGCAGTCTAATATTGTGCATTACTGTACTGTTGTTGTCAAGCCATTCAAGAATTTCATCTTCTTTTGTAGAGAGATGTTGAATGCATACAAAAATTTTAAACAAGCCATCTATATTTCATTTTCGAAAGATGAATTACCAAATTTTAGGACCTTACCATGTGTGACCTATATTATTTCTTCATTAACAAATAAATCACAGAAATATAATGCCAGAAAATTAAACAAAGATATACATTTTTATTATATTGCTATTGTGGAAAAGAAACACCCTAGGTGCATTTTCTATACATAAAAAATATTAACAAACACAAATCAAAATAGAATCACATTTGCAAATTAAAATTACAGCATACATTCGCTCAGAAAAATACTAATACTCCAAGTTAAAAAGTCACTGGATTTTCCAGAAAATTATAACCTTTTTTTTATAATTAATCAGTGGAAAAAACTACATATACACAAAAGAATCTTTGTTCCAAAAATGCAATGTTATGCTACCACAAGAAGATGAATATCACAAAGGCATGTTCAAAACCAAAAACTAAGTTCTTCTGGATATTGCATTTCTCCCATTTTTAGAGTTGTGAGTACAATAAGAAAAATTTTACATACCAAATTTAAGATTTTCTAATCATGAAATGAAGTGTTTCTTGCCTATTCAGTAGTTTCATGCCAATTTATAAAATTTTAGCGTCACAATTACTCTTCGGCATCCATCAGAGACGTGATGGCTGAAAACATTGCAATTTGGTAAAACAATGCAACTTCACCTGCATGGCCCAAAACATATTCAACAATGCTCAGAAGTCTACATAAACTGCATTATAAGAGCATTCAGTATAACTACTTTCAGGCACTTTCCAGAGAGGAAAAGTGTTGTAATATGTTCATTTGTAGATGCAACAGCACATACTGGAAACTGGAAAAGAAAAACAATACAGGAAATAGATATTCACACATTTTAATATATTGGTCCACTCACTAATGTTTTATCAGCTGATTTCATATTTTTTAATTTTTTTCATAAAATTTAATAAGCTCAATCAATCAATATGAATTTTAAAGAATTCATTATGTAGTTATTTTGTACTTCTGCATGGTTTTAAAGCTAACAGAAATCTCCTTCATATATGTTGAAGGGTACACAGCATATATGTCTGTGGTATAGTCATTTCTCAAAATGCATTCTAATTTTTTAGATATTCGCATGCAATAAACAAAAAATTCTAAATGTCAGCGTGGTCTACGCGATAGGGTATTAGTTTCATAATTTTCTGACCAGAGTTCAAATCCCCGCTGAATCAAATATTTTTATCTTCAAAAATTGTCAAGCTTGACTTGCTTATTTTGTTAAAACTTCATTTACACACTTTTACGGTGTGAAATAAAATTTAAAACAAATCACATTGCTTCTCAGATACACCAAACAATTTCGGCCCATTATCAACAATAGCTTCCTAATATGACTCGCCCATACCCAATGAAATTAAGTCAGGAGGCAAATCTGTTAGTAAACTCGAATCTGACACAAGAATTTTGCAATGTTTATAAGCACTTGTCAACTGTACTTCCATTTCCTTGTTAAGCTCCATTTTTCATCAAGGATAGGCCTACTATTTTATTTTCAACCATTTACATGCAATTGTTCTCGGAACAAATTGAGTGTAGAAGAAAGAAAGAAAAAACTATCTTCCCAATGCTACGTATTTCATTTAAAATACCTCTTGATGGTGTACAAGTAAAGAAACGATGAAGATGAAATAAATAACATGATAGTAACTATTTCAACTGAAAATGCACCGAAACAACTTATTAACAAAAAGTGAAAAATAATGTAAGAATGGAGACTTTCCTCACTTATGATTGTAATGAAGTTTTCAAGGGTGTGTGGCCAATTTCTGTTGTGAAAAGACAATCTGTCGGTAGACCCGAGAATTCATTACGAAAAAAATAATTTCAGGAAAAAACAAAAAATGACGCTGAATTGTAGGTAATTTGATTTGTTTTAAATATTATTTCACTCAATAAAAGTACATAAATGAAGTTTTAACAAAATAAAAAGTTCAGTTTGACAATTTTTGAAGATAAAAATATTTGATTCTGCGGGGATTTGACCTCGGGTCAGAAAATTAAGAAATTAACACTAACCACATAGACCACGCCGCTATTTGACAATAAGGGGATAAATTACTACACCTGACATTTAGAATTTTTTGTTTATTTGCATGTGAATATCTCAAAAACTAGGGTGCATTTTGAGAAATGACTATACCACAGACATATGCTGTGTACCATTCAACATATATGAAGGAGATCGAAATATGTTCTTAACAAGTCTGATGGTTCCCAAGTAAGAGGTACTCTAAGTACTGTGAGCTGACAGTGGCAGAATGTGGCAGCTTGCCTGATCTGTAAAGCAGATCTGATGGGAGAGAACAATGCTGGTTCAAGCACAAACATTTTAGAACACACCATTCAGCGCACACTTTTGAACATGCAGCTTTTCTCCAGACGACCCCTGCATGTTACCATGTTGACCCAACAATATTTTCAATTATGATTGCAGTGGGCACGAGAACATCAAGATTGGATTGTGGATCAATGTCACCTAGTTTGATGGAACTGGTACACCAGGTCGATGGTTATGTCTGTCTTTCAAGAGAATGGCTATTCATGGATGTAGGATGATGGGAGCAGTATTATGCTAGGGGACATTCACTCGAGCTTCCATGGCATGAGATGGTGATACAAGGTACCAAGCCAGCTATGAACTTCATAAAAATTATTATAGACCATGCTTCATTTCTTCCATGACTGATGGAATCTTCTAGTAGGATAAGTGTTCATGTTGCAAGGTCAGAATCTTAGGATATGATGGTGAACTCACAATTTATTGGCAACGAAATTTGCCGGATCTCAATCTAATATAACATATCTGGGACACTATCAGGTGTCACCTCCATGCCCGCGAACCACTGGTCCATAATTGAAGGGAATTGCATGATCAATGCATAGACATCTGGTTCCAGATACCACTAGTAAACTACCAAGGACGTGTTGAATCCATGCCACATCGAACAAACGCAACAAAGTACCTTGTGCTATTTATAACAAGATATTAATATGATTTACTTGACTAGTTCTAACAAAACTCCAAAATTTGAGCTTAATATTGAAGAAAATTTGTAATTTTTTTCTATGAATTTTATAGTACTTATATCACTAGTCCCCATAAGAGGAAATGCTAGGACTTGGCAAAAGTGGAAAAATCCATAGAAGAGGATGAAGACTAGAAGGCATAGTGTAGAAAAGTAACAGTAAGCGTTTAAGTCAACCACAATTAAAAACAATGAAAGGGCAAATTTCAATTTTTTGCTAGAGCTAGTCATTTACTCTTTGTAATCATTTTTTGAGACACATTCCACAACTCAAAAAAGGGGAAATGAGTGTATCACTAACAAACACTTTCCAAACAATCACTAAGGTAATAAGTCATTGTGACAGCATTTCTTAACTCATGGCCCCGTGCACTACCTTTGCACCACGAAGATGAGACAAGTAGTCCATACATAGAATTTAAAAAATTTAATTCCGATTGAAATAGATTAACGGTGACTAATAATATTATTAGTATTTTCTTTCTTTTGCCCTTCCCCTTTATTATTATTTATTTGGTTAGTAAATATTAGTAGTATTCAACATATAACTATTTTTTAAATAGATCACTTCCAATTTCATAAATGCGATTCCATGGAAATTCAAAACATGCTTTTAGATTTAGTATGTTATATGTCCAAAATGTTAATAAATAAACTCATGGGCAAAAAAATTAGTCCTGTTTAACTTAGTGGTCTGTAGAATTATTTTTCACATTTTGCTGGTCCTCAAGACTATTTAAACCACGAATTATGCATTTTGGAAAGAGATGTGAATGCTAGTGTTGCCATTCTGGGAAATGAGTTACTGGAGACTCCGGAAGTAGGCAGTATATGAAGTGGCTGAGAGGACATTTTTTCAGCTTCAACAAGTACTTTTTTCCTTATCCTGAGCAGAATTTTTTGTTGAACAACTGTTCTAAACAACTACTTGGCATTTTTATATATATTTTTAAAAGTAATATCAAATAGAAACTTGCATTTGGATTATGATTGCCCAAGACTAATCTTTGATTTTCTCTGATTAACGCACATCTGTCAATGTTTTCGTGCTGCAGATGCTATGGTGATTACTCAGTTTAACCGTTCAGGCATTGTACCCCAGAGGAAGTACATGACTCCCTTCATTGCACAGACAGGAATTCATTGCAATCTCTAAACAATCTCTGGAAATTTGTGGTCATTAACAAAACAAATGAATCCGAATGCAGCAAAAAATTATTCCCCACTCATGTTAGTCATATTTAAGCATAGATGACAAGACGTATGAGGGTGGTCGATAAGTACTTAGCCTACAAAAGAAAAAACAAAATGTTGGAAAAGTGGCGATTAATTTCTCAACATAGTCTCCTTTAGCTCGATACACTTGACGCAGCGATGCTCCAACTTCTTTAACCCGTCTGAAAAATACGTTTTCTGAAGATCTGCAAAATTTTTATCTGCACCCTTAAAAAATTGAAAATAATTCCTTATGCATACCTGAAGTCTCCAGGAGAAACAAAATTACATTTCAGCTATCTTTACAGCTGCACTCTTCTGTTTCATATCTGATTCAGAAGATTTATTGTCATTGCCTTTGCTTTCTTGTTCCCTACTTTTGTTCCATTCACGCAGACCCTCTGGCAATGTTGTATCTTCTTCAAATGAACCTGTTCCCTCCACAAATTCTTCGTATGTTGACTTCTCTGGGAATGGACGTGGCCCCAGTAATTCTATCATGTCTTCTCGGCTTAAAATTTCTTTTTTAAGAAGACGCTCAGCTATCTAGTGAAATAAAATTGATTATTAATTATTATAAATATTCTTATTTATAATAAAATAACTAAACAAAATTACAAAAATTAAATTAACACATCTTTTTATCAAAATTAAAACAGAATTAGAATTTAAAGATTATGGCTGCACGACAAAGTTCCTATAGCAATCTTCAAAACAATAGTTGTCCTACCTTATTGACATCATCCTTGTGTTCTGTCAGAAGGTTAGTGGTGTGCTGATGAGCTTTCTGTATAAGCTGTCGAACTTCAGCATCTATCAGTTGAGCAGTTTGTTCTGAATAAGGTTTCTCCAAAACCATTTCCCCTGGCTGTGGCATATCAAAACTAATGTTGCCCACTTTTTCGTTCATGCCAAAGTGCACCACCTAGTAACACATTTTTATTCACTTTTAGAATATTTATAGAAAATATTCTTAAGGTCTGGCATGAAATAAAAGCAGCACCCCCGCAAGGTCCTCAATATGTAACACACAACATTGAAATGAACACAGGGAATTTG
>JARYHS010013630.1:293646711-293704546 GCA_031002005.1 Vandiemenella viatica
CCAACAATATTTTCAATTATGATTGCAGTGGGCACGAGAACATCAAGATTGGATTGTGGATCAATGTCACCTAGTTTGATGGGTTAACTGGTACACCAGGTCGATGGTTATGTATGTCTTTCAAGAGAATGGCTATTCATGGATGTAGGATGATGGGAGCAGTATTATGCTAGGGGACATTCACTCGGGCTTCCATGGCATCGGAGATGGTGATACAAGGTACCAAGCCAGCTATGAACTTCATAAAAATTATTATAGACCACCTGCATTCCTTCATGCTTCATTTCTTCCATGACGCTGATGGAATCTTCTAGTAGGATAAGTGTTCATGTTGCAAGGTCAGAATCTTAGGATATGATGGTGAACTCACAATTTATTGGCAACGAAATTTGCTGGATCTCAATCTAATATAACATATCTGGGACACTATCAGGTGTCACCTCCATGCCTGCGAACCACTGGTCCATAATTGAAGGGAATTGCATGATCAATGCATAGACATCTGGTTCCAGATACCTCTAGTAAGCTACCAAGGACGTGTTGAATCCATGCCACATCGAACAAACGCAACAAAGTACCTTGTGCTATTTATAACAAGATATTAATATGATTTACTTGACTAGTTCTAACAAAACTCCAAAATTTGAGCTTAATATTGAAGAAAATTTGTAATTTTTTTCTACGAATTTTATAGTACTTATATCACTAGTCCCCATAAGAGGAAATGCTAGGACTTGGCAAAAGTGGAAAAATCCATAGAAGAGGATGAAGACTCGAAGGCATAGTGTAGAAAAGTAACAGTAAGCGTTTAAGTCAACCACAATTGAAAACAATGAAAGGGCAAATTTCAATTTTTTGCTAGAGCTAGTCATTTACTCTTTGTAATCATTTTTGAGACACATTCCACAACTCAAAAAAGTGGAAATGAGTGTATCACTAACAAACACTTTCCAAACAATTACTAAGGTAATAAGTCATTGTGACAGCATTTCTTAACTCATGGCCCCGTGCACTACCTTTGCACCACGAAGATGAGACAAGTAGTCCGTACATAGAATTTTAAAAATTTAATTCCGATTGAAATAGATTAATGGTGACTAATAATATTATTAGTATTTTCTTTCTTTTGCCCTTCCCCTTTATTATTATTTATTTGGTTAGTAAATATTAGTAGTATTCAACATATAACTATTTTTTAAATAGATCACTTCCAATTTCATAAATGCGATTCCATGGAAATTCAAAACATGCTTTTAGATTTAGTATGTTATATGTCCAAAATGTTAATAAATACACACATGGGCAAAAAAATTAGTCCTGTTTAACTTAGTGGTCTGTAGAATTATTTTTCACATTTTGCTGGTCCTCAAGACTATTTAAACCACGAATTATGCATTTTGGAAAGAGATGTGAATGCTAGTGTTGCCATTCTGGGAAATGAGTTACTGGAGACTCCGGAAGTAGGCAGTATATGAAGTGGCTGAGAGGACATTTTTTCAGCTTCAACAAGTACTTTTTTCCTTATCCTGAGCAGATTCTTTTGTTGAACAACTGCTCTAAACCACTACTTGGCATTTTTATATATATTTTTAAAAGTAATATCAAATAGAAACTTGCATTTGGATTATGATTGACCAAGACTAATCTTTGATTTTCTCTGATTAACGCACATCTGTCAATGTTTTCGTGCTGCAGATGCTATGGTGATTAGTCAGTTTAACCATTCAGTCATTGTACCCCAGAGGAAGTACATGACTCCCTTCATTGCACAGACAGGAATTCATTGCAATCTCTAAACAATCTTTGGAAATTTGTGGTCATTAACAAAACAAATGAATCCAAATGCAGCAAAAAATTATTCCCCACTCATGTTAGTCGTATTTAAGCATAGATGACAAGACGTATGAGGGTGGTGCGATAAGTACTTAGCCTACAAAAGAAAAAACGAAAATTTTGGAAAAGTGGCGATTAATTTCTCAACATAGTCTCCTTTTAGCTCGATACACTTGACGCAGCGATGCTCCAACTTCTTTAACCCGTCTGAAAAATACGTTTTCTGAAGATCTGCAAAATTTTTATCTGCACCCTTAAAAAATTGAAAATAATTCCTTATGCATACCTGAAGTCTCCAGGAGAAACAAAATTACATTTCAGCTATCTTTACAGCTGCACTCTTCTGTTTCATATCTGATTCAGAAGATTTACTGTCATTGCCTTTGCTTTCTTGTTCCCTACTTTTGTTCCATTCACGCAGACCCTCTGGCAATGTCGTATCTTCTTCAAATGAACCTGTTCCCTCCACAAATTCTTCGTATGTTGACTTCTCTGGGAATGGACGTGGCCCCAGTAATTCTATCATGTCTTCTCGGCTTAAAATTTCTTTTTTAAGAAGACGCTCAGCTATCTAGTGAAATAAAATTTATTATTAATTATTATAAATATTCTTATTTATAATAAAATAACTTAACAAAATTACAAAAATTAAATTAACACATCTCTTTATCAAAATTAAAACAGAATTAGAATTTAAAGATTATGGCTGCACGACAAAGTTCCTATAGCAATCTTCAAAACAATAGTTGTCCTACCTTATTGACATCATCCTTGTGTTCTGTCAGAAGGTTAGTGGTGTGCTGATGAGCTTTCTGTATAAGCTGTCGAACTTCAGCATCTATCAGTTGAGCAGTTTGTTCTGAATAAGGTTTCTCCAAAACCATTTCCCCTGGCTGTGGCATATCAAAACTAATGTTGCCCACTTTTTCGTTCATGCCAAAGTGCACCACCTAGTAACACATTTTTATTCACTTTTAGAATATTTATAGAAAATACTCTTAAGGTCTGGCATGAAAATAAAAGCAGCACCCCCCGCAAGGTCCTCAATATGTAACACACAACATTGAAATGAACACAGGGAATTTGACCATTAATTAAATGAACAATAAATAATAAAGTCTTACTGAATTTAAAGATGCACACTACAAACACTGGGATGTTAAGATAAATACAAACATAATAAAATAAAAGTAAAACAGATGCTTTACAATGGCATATAATTAAGAAACACACAAATATGCAGCAAGAAAAGTTTTTTTTATGATCACTCAAGACCACATTGTAGTAGTGAAACTGTTTGTTCGGTCATAATTTTTCTAAGGGAATGAGGATAGGTTATATATTTTTATTTACGGAAATTTAACTATCATGTCTCCACTTGTTCACATTTCAAAAATGAATTAGTTAGTGATAACCGATATAAGAAACACTCATGGTTCTAAATTTTCAATGAAGCTCATAAGGGGAATGTTTTTGGTTAAACAGTAAACTCCTGTAAGCATATATATGGATTATAGAAAGCTAAGTGTATAGTTAGTTAATATTTGATCAGATTAAAGGGAGTACATCATCTAAAATGAACTTATAAAACATGTATTGATTTTTCACCACGGAATAATGGAAAAGCAGAAAAGAAAACAAAAGATGTGAAGGATGAGATTTCTTTAAATTTTTTGTTGGAGCATAAATCTGTAAGTGTACTGATTCATAAAGGACAGAAAAAGTATCAGGTAACTGTGAATGTGTTACGAAGGAAAAATGCAAAGTTAATTAATATTCGTATTAAAGGAATTGTAGCAAGCTGCAAAGAATGTTTAAGGCTGGTATTGATTTATCATCAAAGAATTAAGAAAAGTGGCAAGAAGAAGCAGAAGAATTATGGCCATGCAAAATGAGTGCTCATATGTGACTAACAAAAAACACTTTGGGGAAAAGGTGTCAGGAGTTAAGTGTACCAGTATTGTCAGTAAAATAGTGATTGAGAGAAGGAGCAGAGTTATCTACTATATAATTTCATGAACTCACTCATTCATTCACCTCGATAGCTATTGGCTGGAGAACGGTGTCATGAGACAGCCTTCGCTCGCAAAACAGCGACCAGATATACCATTGGAAGAAATTCCTGGTTATGTCCACAATTTAAAAGCTAAGAAACTGCTACCAAATCAATTGTCATAATACATTCATTAAGTTTACTTAATGTAGCGTTTCATAGTTTAAAAAATATCTATTAACTTTACGTCTGAAAAAACGTGGATCTGCTTTTCAGTAGCATGTTGCTAATAAAGCAACTTAAAAAAGCTATTAAAAAATTAAATTGCTCAGGGTCTCTGGTGTAACCATGAATGACTATTGTCATTCTGGTTTATGATAAATTTCAATTTAATTAAAACTTTTTTTGCAGCCATTTTTCTTTTGCTTCTTTGCATTTCCTGTTTATTTGCTCTCTTCCTGCTTTACCCGGAGCATTTTTGTGCCTTCTCCTTTGATCCATCAACTCCAAAATTTCTTCTGTGATCCAAGGTTTTCAGGCGGCTTGTTCCCTAAAGCCTAATGTCTCTTTACCAGCTTTCATTATTTTGGTCTTTAATGCATTCCATTGATCCTCAGGTGAGCCCATTTCAGAGTTACTACTTAGACCTACATCTACCATTTCTGCAAACTTTTATCTCATGTTAGATTGTTTCAGTTTATTCACTACCAATCTGTTTTGTTTGTGTTGCTTCTTTATTCTGTTGAATTTCAGCCTGCACTTCATAACTTTCAAATTATGGTCAGAGTCTATGTCTGCTCCTGGGATTTTTTTACAGTCTAGAACTTGATTCCTGAATCTCTGTTTGACCATGATATAATCTAGCTGATATCTGCCTGTATCCCATGGATGTTTCCAGGTGTATTTTACCTCTGGAATATTTTACGAAGGAAGAAGCCATCACACTATATGTGATTTGAGAGTATTACATAGCCTCGGGATACCCTTAGGGTCTTTTATGTCAGTGGTTTCCCATTGCTTTCTGCATTCCCATGCCATTGATAATTTCTGATTCATCCACCTTTAGGGACCGTTTCCATTCACACAGGCAAGAGAGTGCTCTGAACCACTCCCTGTACTTCCGCCCTCCTTTCGGAGGCTGTTGGCAAGCAGAGGGCGTCTCCTTATAACGAGAATCTTTCAGTTACCAGAACATCGTCCGTGCAACCAGCATGCAACACGTGAAAGAGAGGTTGACATTTGGTTTGAAGAGGCTAATATAGTCTCTCCCAAACCCTTACACCCCCACCGCATACTAAGGAAATATAAAATTTATTTACCATAACTACAAACTACAACTTGGCAGACTGTGTTGGTCAATTAAGGAACCAATTACGGTTAAATAACAGTTACTAATATATACATTTGCAAGCACTTTCTTAACAGAAAATATTAATTGCAAGAAAGTCACAAGGAACAGTTTTGTCACGTTAAGTAGTCGTCCAATAACGGCGTGAGGTGATTTTCTGGAATTTCGGACTCCCCCGCCCCTTTTATAATGCTTCCAAGGGTGGTTTAACCCCCCCCCCCCCAACGTCCCTAAAGTAGAATTTCCCTGACAGCACCATTGCAGCAGAACTCCGGAGATTGGAACTAGCGTACCAGAATATCCTGGATACGTGACACCCACCTGGACTTAACCACCGTTAAATTCCAATTAACCCATCACTACCTTTTCCTTTTTTTTTTTTTCTTTCTTTCTTTTCGCCATGTTTATACCGTACCATTACTACATTTGCTCATTTTACCATCGCCTGCCAAAATATTAAATATATTATCTCAGACATTGTTTACCGATATCGATAGTCTACTCCTTATCCGTCCCCCCCCCCCCCCCACCACTACACGGTTAGTCATTAGGTAACGTTCGTTGTGCACACACGTTCCGAGCCTAATGGCCCGTTTTTCTATTTGTGAGCAAGGCAGATGCCGAAATATTGTGTAGTTGTTTGTCAGCATTTGTGTTCTCTCATCGCATTCGTCCACTTTGGTATGTGGTGGGTTAATTTCCCTTTCTTTTCTTATTTACAGAAGAATTTTGCATCATTTGTAGGCCTTTTTTTAGCCCCCCCAATTCACCCCACGTAATTAATTGACACCTTCTTATATTGTGTCGGCTCATAAAAAAAGGATCGAAAGTCGCAATTTATACACTGTATGAAATAAACTTTAGTCGAATATGATTAACTGTTTTAAGATAGAAAAACTATCATTTTTAGTTATAATGGCTATTATGTGAAAAAGAAAATTTATAACAGAAGTAAAGAAATACAAAATGGAGAAAATGAAATTAGTGAGGATTGAGGGTAATTTAGAAAGAAAATATTACAGAGGGTAACATTTATACTAGAAGAGTTCACAGTGTTGCCCGGTTTAGTTGAAGTTGATTTATACACAGACTATTTTTATTCACCCAATAAGAAATATGTATATCAACTTTAATTAAATTCAGCCATTTCCAGAATTGAAGTAAACCTAGATTCACCTGCACCCTACTGAGAAAGGAATGTGTTGGAGCTGATTTACCCCTACATTATTTTAATTTGTCTTAAGACAAGAATGTGTATGAAGGTTCATTAATTTGGTACCAGCCATTTCCGGAAATTAAATGTCCACACAGTTTCCAGAATGGGGTGGATTGGATGTTGTGATACAGAAAGTCAGTTTTTATTTTGGTCCAGGCTACATTTAAACTTAATTACATCAGCTAATATATAGAAACATGTAAGTGAGGACCAAAATGTACTAAGTTTAACTTTAACTGAACCTGGAAAAATGGTTTTTGATGCATGAAATGTAGGACTCTAAAAACTAATAAGCAGAATCTTTTTCTTAAAAATAAGTGTTCAAAAGTTTTTATTTTAAAAAATTCGAATTTTCTGAGCGGGAGAAAAAAAAAACACCTGAGGATGAACCAACATATCCACCTGCCCCAGTGAAATGGAGTAAGTGCGTGCGTGACCTCCTTTTAACAATAATTCTACTCTAGAATAGCACAGCGATAATTGCAAAAAGCCTTTTTAGTTATGATTCTTTTGATCTTTGATGGCTTAAAATTGAGTTACACACTTTTTCCTATGGCAGATCAGAAGATGCACGGGAAAGAGAAAAAGAAAAAAAGATTAACAGAAAATAATTAACAATCGAAAAGCTTTCTGACTAAAACCTACATTTAAAACATTAAAAATAAGAACCAAAGTTACAAATTCAACAAATAATCTTGTTACAGTTAAATTTCTCACCTTCCGTTTTTCTAGAGTAGTTTTTAACCATTTTTGAAAAGAACATCAAACATGAAAAATAAAATATTAAAACTTAATCTTGAAAAGTTGGCAATTCCTGCTAGTTTTTAGTAAAATATTAACATGTTTTCATTATTACTATTAACATAACTATAAGAAATAAGTAATGAATAATAATTATTATAATATTAATTTTACTTATTAATAATAAATAACACAAAATACTAATCTTATATATAAAAATCAATGTTTGTTTGTGGGTTTGTTCGTCTTCTATGCATTCCTATACCATTTATCAGATTGCAATGAAACTTTTGAGAGTTTTCGAGTGTGCGTCTGCGAAGGTTCCTGTGAAAAAAAAATTCCAAAAAGTCACCCCCTGTTCCCCATAACACCCCATAATTCAGGCAATACCACATTTTTTATCCGATTTAGATAGGAATTTGTACACTTATACTTTAAAACAAACAGAAAAATCCTGCCTACATATGGTTTCCGAATATTCATCCCCTCTCCCGCTTTCCACCCCCATAATTTTTTCAACCCATAATTTAGGCAATACCACATTTTTTATCCGATTTAGATAGGAATTTGTACACTTATACTTTAAAACAAACAGAAAAATACTGCCTACGTATGGTTTCTGAATATTCATCCCCTCTCCCCCTTTCCACCCCATTACGTTTTTACCCCATAATTTAGGCAAACCACATTTTTTATCCGATTTAGATAAGAATTTGTACACTTATACTTTAAAACAAACAGAAAAATACTGCCAATGTATGGTTTCCGAATATTCATCCCCTTTCCCCCTTTCCACCCCCATTACGTTTTTACCCCATAATTTAGGCAAACCACATTTTTTATCCGATTTAGATAAGAATTTGTACACTTATACTAGGGATGTAACGGATATCCGCATCCGCAAGTGCGAAACTTTCGCATGAATTCCTACATCCGCTTTCGCATCCACAATTTTTAATGCGGATGTATTGCGGATGTTTTGTTTTCATTGCAATATATATATATATATTTTCTTTATTCGAGATTCTGTCCATCGTAGCTTAGCTAGCAAAAAAGTGATAGTTTTCTGACGATCTTGAAATAAAAGTAACAATGAACTAAACGGTGTTATTACCTAAGCCACGAATTTACTAGTTTAAACTTGCAATAGATAGCACCGAACCCACACTGTCACCGACCGACACTTTTCTTATTGTTGTCGCTCACTCGATTGAAGTGAGTTCAAACGACACCGCACCGTGTGTCGGCAGTCATTAGTTGGATCTAATTTTTGACGGTGCGGACCGGTGTCGGGCTGGTCGATATGGTGAATCGTATACAAATAGTTCAGAAATTTCTGGTCCTTTACGACTAAATGTTGTTTTAGCTTTACTCTTTAGAAAAACGTCCATTTTTTTCAGCCTTACTTTAGGTTCATCAGATGTTCGTAAAATGTATATATAGTCCTTGCATGTTCACATTAACAAATGAAATTGCCAGACGTGAAGGTCGATTTTAAGGCCTGTAAAAATTGCATCCGAGATCCGGATTTTTAACCGGGGATCTTCCATACCCGAATCACACGCAGCAAGCATCTGAATTTAGAAGTACTTAAAAATATGTATTTAATCATATAAAAGAACATTTTTGTTTTGGGATAACAAAAATAAATGCTACAGAAAAAAAGTATTCTGATTTTATTATGGTTGAATATTTATTTGTAATTACATCCAGATTTGTCTCTTGACTCAGATGGATACGGCGTACGATTGGGGTACTGAAAGTCCTTTGTTCAAATCCTTGTCTCAGCTGCAATTTTCATGGGTCTTAAAATTGACAATCACCTCTGGCAAAGCTTTGATTTTGTTAATGCTAAGATGCTGGGACGCTCCGTGGTTTGAATTTCATGTTAATCTGGAGGTCTCGTTTTAAAAATAGGTGACAACGATAGAGGTACACTGCGCGGCTGATAAGAAACTCTGTGACTGAAATTTTTAGATCACACGAAATTATGATTAATTTACAGAATGTTTGCAGTCTGTATTTAAATTAAAATGTATAATAATCTTATTATTTTTTGTTGAAAAAATATTTAGTGAATCGAAAGGAACCTGTAACTGCTTTCATGGACCATCGAGAGTTCTTTTATCGAAAATCGGAACTCGTAGGTCCTACAAGTTGTACTGCGAATGAACCACTGGAGCGGTGGGAAGGTGGGTCGCGAGCACGGAACTGTGCGTGGTGAGTAGGCGATAACTGCCTAGCCTCGCATTCGGAAGGACGGCGGTTCGAATCCCCGTCCGGGCATCAAGATTTTGGCTTCCCCAAATCACTCCAGGCGAATGCTTCCATCAAAAGACCATGGCCAAATTCCTTCGCGTTCCAAACCCCGATCTTTTCACGCCTCTAATGACCTCTACGTCGACGAGGCGTATAGTTATAACACAAATAAAATTGTAGTTTAAAAAACTAAAAACACGCTTTCGTAGTAATGTGATCTAAAAGGTTAAAAATAATTTTTAAATATAAAGATTTTGTTTAACAGTGATGGGACGTCCCACAATACAGGATAAATTTTTTTTTTTTGAATAAGCTTAAAGAATAAAGTCATTGATTACAAAATTAACTTTAATGTAAAAAAGCATGGGGTGCTATATAAAGTTGCCTTATATTTTTTGTCATTGGCTGTTTGTAAAGGTAGAGTCATTGTCAAAAGTTGTGTAGAGAGCATCCCACGCTTTTTTTTACATTAAAGTTAATTTTGTAATCAATGACTTTATTCTTTAAGCTTATTCAAAAAAATTAATTTATCCTGTATTGTGGGACGTCCCATCACTATTAAACAAAATCTTTATATTTAAAGATTATTTTTAACCTTTTAGATCACATTACTACGAAAGCGTGTTTTTAGTTTTTTAAACTACAATTTTATTTTTAACTTTTTAGTTCAGATAGTTTCAAAAGTATGTTTCCTACTGTTGGTTTTTCTTCACCAATCTCTCTTTATCTTTGTGTTGTAGTTTCATTTTTAATTATTACTTCCACGAGTTAAATACAATTAAATGGCAGCTCAGCCAGAGGTCCAATAGCAGGGTAAATGTGGAAGACTACTCTTCTATAATAGTACGAAGTAATGTTTCGAATACTCACTATTCAACATCACGTTAAGTGACTGCAGACAGAGAAACCTTTCTGGATAGGAGACAATGGAAGACGATCGTTGTCAGCAACCAAGGCTCATAAATCACACCCGGGAAACTGGAGATGATCAAAGTAACGAGAATAGCAGGACGTTGCTAAGAGACTGCTGCATTGCCAACGGTTCTTAAATCGTGTGCAAATTTTTTCTGTTTTTACTGTCAAAGTAATTATAATATCAAGATATAGCTATGAAATTATTGTATTGTAATCAGTTATCAATACATCAGCAAAATTTCAAACAATTCGGACATCTGGAATTGGGTTAAAATTAAATTGCAAAATTTCACGACATTCAACCATTTTTTTTATGTTACTGACAAAGTAATGAGAATTGCAGGATATAGCTATGAAATTCTTGTATTGTCACCGGTTCTTAATATGTGTGCCAAATTTCAACCAGCTCGGACATCTGGAAGTGGGTCAAAATGGAGTTGTAAAATTCCGTTACATTCATTCATACATACATACATACATACAAGTCAAGCTAATATAAAGCGTGTAAAAAAAGCGAGCGTGGAGATGAGCGGTGGCGTGGCCTTGTGCTCGACGCTTGAATTAGTGTAGCCCAGCCACAAACTCCGCAAAGTTCATATGATAAAGACTGGTTTTTAGCCGCGTACGTAATTATTTAAATAATTTAATTCATTTGTGAAATCATCCCACATTTTTTGTTGTTGAAAGATCAGGAAAAATAAACCAATATGGCAGTATTATATGCAAATATAATTTAATTATGAAAAAGATATTTAATAAAATATTAAAATCTAAATGATTATAAATTTATTTTTCCACATCCGCATCCGCTTCCGCAAAACATCCGCATCCGCGGATGTCAAGCTCTGAACATCCGCATCCGCAAACGCATCCGCAAAGATGACATCTGCAACAACCCTAACTTATACTTTAAAAAAGAGAGAGAAATACTGTACACATTAATTTCACAAAAACCCAATCCCTCTCCTGTCTTTCCACCACCTTAATTACCCCCTCTTCCCCATAATTTAAACAAACCCGAAAACCGTTCGTCTGTTTACGGTGAAGCTTTGGTGAGTTGTCGACGGGATGGCGGAGAAGGTGCCTGTCAAAAAAAAATAAAAAAACCCACCCCTCCTCCCCATAATTTAGACAAAACCACATATTTCATCAGATTGCAATGGGAATTTGCACACTTATACTTTGAAGCAAACAGAAAAATACTGCCTGCAAATGTTTTCCAAAGCGCATTCCCTCTCACCCTTTCCAACTGAAAATGAATGAAACAGCAGTTTAAAATTTATATGTAAATATTTTTTCATTTAATCTATGTGCCTACTCAAGTCCAGCAATAGTGAAGCATTGCCGGGTCAGCTAGTACCAAATATTATCATGAAGAAGTTAAACATGTAAATATCATCTAAAAAATTTTCTTCTTTATATTACCTTAGGTTCAATTTTTATACCAATTTCTGAAAGTTAATATAATATAATTTAAGAAATACAAGAAATTGCTCACACAGCTATCTAAAAATTATTCATATTAACGAATAGAGGTAATTACTACTGTATAACCATTATTGTTGTTAAAACAAAAACCACATGCATTCAAACTGTAGAAACACCATAGAAATTGGTTGTGTGTGGTGTGTATTGTAGTATCTTAGTGACAGTTCACACAAGGTAAAAAAAATAAGTTTTCAGACACAGAAAAATATGAAAGAAATTACTGGAGCAGATTCTAGGTCAAATCCAAAACTTTGAAACCTGCTTCATCCAATGAATGGTAACCCAATCTCTGGCCAAGCATGTGTTAAAAATCTTTGGCATATTTCAATTCAGATTATGTAATCTTTGTGGTTAAGTACATATCACAATTCCAGCAGCTGAAGGTTACAGATAAGACCTATTTGAAGATAAAGCATAGAAACATTTCTTTATCACAACAAACACCTTACGTTTGCCTAAAGGTTTTATGCCTTGTTGATGTCAAGGTTATAAGAAGTGGGAAAGGACGGCAGGAAGAAATTCGGTCATGGCCTTTTTGAAGGAACAATCTTGGCATTCTCCTGGAGTGATTTTGGGAAACCATGAAAAACTGGTTGGCTGGTTTTAGATTCGAACCCATGTCATCCTAAATGCAAGGCCAGATTTGTCCGTAAGTGACCAAGAAGCAGTACTCAATGCTGAACAATGACAGATATATATATATATATATATATATATATATATATATATATATATATATATACAGAAATCATAGCTGACAGATATAATAAATGAAAAATATTCTTTCTGGATGTACGAGGAGGAACAGGAAAAAATTTGTGTTCAATCTGTTACTAAATAAAGTAGATAGTGAATGTAAAAATGTGTTAGCAGTGGCATTATCGGATATTGTTATCGTCAGTACAAGACATTCGCAATAACAGAATAATTGGTGGCATTACATTTTTTTCTAGATTTTTCTGCCCATTGCTACCTACAGTAGTAAGAGGAGCCAGTGCAGATGAAATAAATCCCTGTAACAATCATCTTTATGGTTAAACATAACAGAAATATTCTATAAAAAAAATAAAAAATATAAGAATGTTATCTCCAAGAAGATCAAGAGCCAGAAATTTTACAAAATTTTATTAAAAATTGGTGAAGGAGCCATGTCAGACACAAATGGGGAAAATGAAACTGACCATGTCACTTTGTATTGTGGTTCCAAATAATAATGATCTAATTATCTCAGGGTATCCTGACATGCAAAAAATACCAACAAAGAAAAACGTGCAGAACTTGCACCTATAATTGAAGACATGACTGGCATTACCAACTCCATTCTAGAAATTATAAATTTCACGTCAACGTCTTTCGTCACTAATAAAATAGTGACAGCTCAAGAAGACAAAACTAAATACCAGCCAAATTTTTAAATTCCCATAATACATCTGGTCTTCTGGATCCTAAACTTAATATGAAAATTAGTACTCCAATCATGTCCACAAGATATCAACAAGACAGCTGTAAAATGTGACCAGACTTGTAAAAATCCTCACAAATGAACATCAAGCTCTCACAGTTTAAATGTTTATCTTAATTCAGTGTATAAATGGCATTGTAGGAATGCATAGGAATTGCCTCTCCCCCTTTTTCCCCTTGCTAGGTGTGTGTTAACTGTGACATGATTGGTACAATCCATACATTAAAAGTCTATATAAATGAACTTGCAGGCAACATCTAGTATTATAATATGTGCGCGTCATGCAACATGCTCATGATCATAATTTTTTTAACAATGTCCTCTGAGCATGACAAGACTCTTTGATTATGGCTTACAACCATACAATAAACCACTAAGAAAATGATAACAGATGTTTAGGTAAAATTTAAAAAAGCTAGAAGTAAACAATAAAAGCTTTCAATTACCAAATGCCACATTTAAACTCAAATCACAAGCTACTAGCCATTTTAAAATATTATCAAGGGAAGTTAGTCACAAAGGAAAAGCTAATGTCAAACATAACTGGTTTTCACTGTGGAAGCATGAAATAAGAAATTGCATTAATATGTTCTTTTAGGACACAAAAATAAATTGTTTTAGGAATTAAGCTACTTTGAAACACCAGATATGAGACCGGTACATTAACAAGAAGGACAGTGATACCACTAATTGCATTTTAGCAGAATGTTTCACTCACCTGGGCATAAGCACTTTGAGTTACTTTCTTGAGATCATCTTGGGCACCTGTTGTGATACGCCCGAAGAAAATTTCTTCTGACACTCTACCTCCAAGTGTCATACACATACGGTCAAATAACTGTTCTTTGCTATAAAGATACTGCTCTTTTGGCAAATACTGAGCATACCCTAATCCCTTGCCCCTAGGAATGATAGATACCTAGTAATTGGAAAGAAAGAAAACATTTCAACTATTTATCCAACTAGAATCAATCATTAAAAATGAACAGAACTATTGCCCTCCCCCAAAATGCTTGAAGACAATCTCTATAATCATAACAGCCAAATAAAAGGAAAATTCAAATTCAACAAATCTAAGGATCAAATTTGGCAGAAAGAAAATTCTCTTTTTTTCATTTCCTTGTTCAACAATGCCCGTACTATAACATTGTAATTAACCATCCTACAATCAATCCCTTTAAACTCTATTCCTACAACTCCAGCCCTTCTACATATCCTAAACCCGAAGCTGTCAGTCATGAACTTTCCACCCACTTCTATCTCAGAATCCCAACTGTCTCATCTCTAAAGAGCACACACAACCTTCATTCAAATGATAATCTTGCTGCCATTTCCACTTCACATCTTCACTTGTTGCTATCATTTTTCATGGGCAGCATGAAGATATAGCATAAGGCCTTCAATGATTTTAACCACACTCACAAATGGACACAATTCCCCCTCCCACTTTCCTCCGACCAGACTAATTTCTCCTATAATATCAAGATTTCTTAGGATCCATTTTTGCTTCATCCTAAATCTTTACCATGCAACAAGATCAGTCAAATCAAAGCCTATGCCATCAACCATGTCAACCATCCCACCAAAGGACAAACGTGTGGCTACAGTTGTCTAGAATCACACCGATTACTTGTCTGGAACTTTCAGCTACAGCGTTGTCATTTTCAACAATACTCTTAAATCCACTTATTTCAATCCCTTCCTTTTATTATTTCATTACCCTCAACCACATCTCTAATATTAACAATTTCTCCATCACTCTTCTGTATTTAGTATTCCTTTGGTCCTTAATTTTATCCCTTCACCAACACCATTTAACCCTTTCCTACCGGCTATTGGAAAAAAAGGGAAATTTATAATTTCAATTATATATTTGTATAAAGGTACTTGAAATTAAACACCCATGTTTTTTTTCAAATTTTTTTTTGAACTCTAAGTGCTAATTACTAAGCCGGTACTTATAAGTACCGTAAGGGACTTTGTGTATCACATGATGTACAGAAATAGCAATTGAAATCAATTATGTTCATATTGGTATGAAATATTTGCCTCACGATATTAAAAAAAAAAAAAAAAAATCTTTTTGCTCATTCAGACACAAAAGACATTGTAGTACAACATTTGGAATGATGTTTTTACTGTATTTTCTTCGTTCTACATACTTCACATCTTCATCAGATTTTTACAATTTAGGGACAGTTTCCAAATCTTACATTGTATTCATAGTAATGTACCACTTGTTTTTTTGGTCTGTATGCTGAAAACTTAGAAAATTAATTTTTCGGCAATTTCACGCAGAAATTTAAAAATAAATGTTGTCATTGTCTGATTTAATCATACAGCAATACATCAACAGGCTTAAAAATGCAGTGGACACTGGTATTGTCGAATTATATGGTGGAAAATACAGTGGTACTTATAAGTACCGTCAGGGAGGAAAGGGTTAAACTAAAAAAAGGCACAGTACTAACCCCATCATAATTGAATGGGTTACCTTACAGCTTTAGCTAACAACTCAGAAAATACCCCCATTTCCCTTCTATTTAGTTTTAAGCAATGACTAGTAAAATCCTAAATACTAATGGTAACCCACAACAGAGCTAGCACCTTTCCCCAGCAGCACCTACATCTCCACATTTACCTACTTCACAGCTGGTTTCATCTGTGGCTGATCATGATGACTACGGACCAGCATGAGCTCCACCCTTCACTGCTTTCCTCAGATCACTCTATAGTGTAACTTTCTATCAATATTATTCCCCACTACCCAATTCTCCTCCGACTCTATATCCTCTATTATCTGTACAAAAGTTGCAATAGATGTACTTTTTAAACTGGACTCCTGTGACTAAATGATCCTGCAGAAGTAGTCCTACACTTCTCCGAATGCAACTATCTAGCATCATAACCTTTCTCTAACTATTTTTTACTTCAATTCCTAGAGGCCTGCTGCACCTTACCAACTCAGACCTTTTCATGAGGGTTCCCCCTCTCCCCAAAATCTCTGATGACAGCCAATTTTCCCCCCATCTCTGAAGTATCTGCATCCTGTTTATCCTACTTGTTTGTCCTACAACCTGTAGCCAGCTCTCAAGTTTCATTTTATCCCAGCCCACTTAACCCACCATCTTCCTTTTGTCCTGGTCATTTCCCTCTAGTCCCCAATTGTTTCACCATGCTTCACATGAATTTCTTCTTGCTCTGAAATTTTTCTATCCTTGAAACAAAGTGGACAATACTATGAAGGAGCCTCATTTACTTCTTTTCCTTCTCCACTACATTCTCCCCAGTGATATCACTTTCCACACTGGCTGCAATTCACACCTTTCACGACAATCCTGTAATAGGTGCCACACTTTCCAGCTATTATTTTGCCCATTAGGCCACTGCTGCACTGAATTATTTGCTCTGCTGCAAAACAATAAAAACCATCCTGCAAGTGCTAGGCATTAATATTTATGAGAAATAAGACCAAAAATTATGCACACACTATCTCCTGTACAACTGATAAATGTTACACAACAATAGGAAACTACCATTTTGAGCTGCTTACAAGGATAGTAACACAAGAGCTCTGCAACAAAACAATTGGTTTTTTTTTTATTTAGTGTCAAAATACTCCTATATTTGGCAAATGATGGATTTACCTTATCTATTGTAGTTCAACTTAATATCCTAACACACTCTTCAACATTCATTTTTTTTTATCAAACTTCTCAAATCTTGTCTTTCTCTCTCACACATTACATTCAGCTGTTTTACATTCTTTTATTCCTTCTTGCCTTATTGCCATAAATTACTCTTATTTCTTTCCCTTTTTTCTAAATCATTGAATCTGATTCAAGGTCCTACCGAACGCCCAACCAAGCTTCACCCTTTAATCTTCTGGTTATGTGCATTAAATTGTCCTGCTGTCCACATCAAGATCTCATAATGAAAGGTTTATACCAGAAAATTTGACTTATTTTTATTCAACCATGTTTCAGAGTTCCTCTACAGTCCTGCTGTCAAATGTGGTAATGCATGATTCTCATGCCTATTTTTTATTAATTTCATAAAACTTAATACTGTCACTCTACCATATGACAACTAGAACAGTTTAAATTTCAATTTCAAGAGAGATTTTGATGATAACATATTTTAGAATTAATTTCTTGCCTTAAGCAGAGGATCTGCATTTTCTAAAAACCACCCTGCAACTGCATGCCCTGCCTCATGATAAGCAACAGTTTTCTTCTCCTCAGGCTGAAGTACGTTAGTTTTCTTCTCCATTCCCGCCACAACTCTTTCAATAGCTTGCTCAAAATTTTTCAAAGTTATAGAGTCACTCAGATCACGGGCTGCAATTAGTGCTGCTTCATTACAAACATTTGCTATATCAGCACCTGAAATAGACAGCAGCAAATTAAAAACAACAATTCATGAGGTCAAACATATGTAGGTGTAACTTAGGATATATTTCGATGAGATGTATGCCATGGTAATACTGATGTGACAGAAGAGGAGGGGGATGGCGAGGGAAATCTTTAAACAATAATGGATATAGGGTTATAAACAGTGAAAAAGAGAAATATGTACTGTTAAAACAATGACATCAGTAATAACGAATTGTACAACAAAAACATGAGATACACAATGCGAGAAAATCTAACAGAAAGTCTTAACCCAAAATCAATCAAGATTAAATATAAATACTAGTCAAACACTAAGCATTTTCATTCCATCTTAGTCAAACATGATGTCAGTACCAACAGACTATCGATCTATATAACAACGAGCAGTAAAATCTGATAAGGCAATGAAACTAGGGAAGTATAGGGAAATAAGACTCAATGCAATGATTGTGGCTGGGAATGATGAAACCCTTCCTTTTTCCCCCAAAAAATGCAACATTTTGGTGGTTAACCTTATTCTTGAAAGAAGTGAGGTACTAGGCAGAGCTAGACGTGCACATGCTGACATCCACTTGGTGAATGGGCATCGGAATGTGCACGTCTAGCTCCCCTAGTGCCTCACTTCTTGAAAGAATTAGGTTAACCACCTAAATATTGTCTCCCTTGTGCTTGTCTATTTTTTCATGTGTATGTGTGTTCATCATTCCCAGTCACCGCCATTTGTAGTAAGTGTTTGGTCATATTTCCCTATTCTTTCTTAGTTATATATATATTCTTTGTCGTGTTTTTTTTTTCGTGTACCAACGCCGCTGGAATCCCCTTCTTTGGTAAGCGGTGGTTTTTTATCCTATCCAATGTTCAATATATATATATATATATAAGCTTCAAACCCATCAAAAATGACGGTTTGAACACAATATTCTGGCAGTTTACATATTTTTTTTTTTCAGTTGGTTAATTATACAGAATTCTTATTACATAATGCTAATGGACTTAATTTTGTAATGTTCCACATATTGCAGTTCACATAGCAATACACTAGTAACTTCTACTGAATTAATGACAGAAGTATGGAACCAATAAAATTAAAAACAAATTAGGAATCACAAAAGCTTTTGCTAGCCATGTAATATCTCTTTTATTCCTGGTCCAGGCACAATTCAGCACGATACATATGGAACAACTTTCACCCACATTAATTAATACCTTTAGTAATATGGAGCTTATGATACCAGTTTAAATGGTTTGTAAAACTGATCTCAGAGCGAATTAGGGTGTAACAAAATGTGTCAGTTGCGATTCTGGTAACTTAGCCACCACCTTTACCAGGGTGGCCACAAGGTAATGATTTAAAAATTCCCTGATATTTCCAGGTTTTTCAGAAAAATTTGCCATATTTTTTCCCTGATTTAAAAAGTGTATTTGCATGATTAAGACATTTAAAGTTTTAATTAGATTTTGATTGTAAATAATTAAATCATAAAACTCAAAAAATTAGAAAAAGAAACATGTTTAAGAATGTTTATTTAAAAATTTAGTAATCTTATCAAGCATAATTAAAAATGAGTAGCACAAAAATAAGATAGGTCTAATGACTATTATGAACTAGAACAAATTAGTAATCTTTTCAATATTTGGTGGATAAAATAACTGAAGATTTTAAATTGTTCATCAGTAACTTGACTCAGTCAAAGGCTTAGCTTTTATATGCCTTTTTTCATTTGCTACACATTTATTTTCAAATATTCTGGTTGAGTTATTGTATCTATTTTTTGTTCAATCTTCAATTTCTTCTGTTGCCGAGTTAAAACTTGCGCGTAAGTTTCCGCGAGTCTATGCAAGATAGTACGAACACGAGTTTGTATAAACCGTGCAATCGTGCAGGCTCACCTTGCATGGTTGCTTGGGTGTGCCGTTCGCCTTGGCAGCAGTTTATTTGGTGCAAGTCAAAGTCACGAGCACAATGTTTATACTGTCACATCGATTCAGCACTTGAAAGAGGTCTGAATGATGCAAAAATTAATAAATCCTACCTATTTACACCTCTCATTAGTATTTACATGATCTTATGTATTATTTTGTTCCTGCTTTAATTTGCCTTATATCATTAATACAAAAAAGTTATAAAGCCATATAATTATCGCTATTCACTTTGCTTGATATTGTAAAACTGTTTAATGAAACATAAAAACACCTTTATTAACTTACTACTCTACGATTGCTGTTTTATTCAGTAAAAAATATAACTTCTGAGTTTACATGTAGTACAATAATTCTGATTTAGATGTCATTCACATTTTTTTTAAAAATAATTTCGAATGCTGAGTTCAAGTCAGCGCTCGCGTACAAACATCTCGTTGTCATATGTCGACGAGGCATAAGACAAGATGCAAGTTACTAGTGTAAATGAGGCATTTGTTGGCTATTTTATGTTAAAAATATATGAGCTGAATTATTTAATGCAAAAGTTTAATATTAAAAAAAATTATAAAAAAAAAAAAATCTAAATTTTGGGTTGTCACAATTAAAATTCCATGATAATTTTTGAAATTACTTGGGTTCCCTGATATTTCAAAGTTGCTTTAAATACCCTGATAATTCCTGATTTTCCAGGTCTGTGGCAACCCTTTTCACTAATATTGCATTCAAAAATTATAGCTTCTATTACCCTCATATGAATAACGACGGAATCACCAATGGTGTTAGTTGAGAATTTATTCCAGAAAAGCTTGTATGGAAAAGCGAATACCGATCATTTTTAATCATATTTTCGTAATATGAGTACCATACTGTGGTTTAGATAATCGGAGTATTTGACTATGATTTGTTTAAATAAATGCATTTTACTTTAAATGCAGGAAAGTATAATATCTGAGTGATACAATCGCGATTCATACATTTTGTGTAGACTTTCTCTGAGTTTTTAATAAACTTCATTGTTTATCTTCTGCCAAAAACATTCCTAGGTTAGGTTTTTAGCTAATTTTTATCACTACAATGCAAACATGGAATATTCTTCTCCTTGCATGAATCTTTGCATTTAGTTGTCGTAAATAAATAAAAAGCAACATGTAAATTTAAACGAACTGTAACAGCCCTCAAACCTAAAATTAAATGGAACTTTATTCTATGAATCATTTGTAGTAAGCTAGAGTTTGGTTGAATATGATCTGGCAGGTTTGTTTTGCAATATCCTGTAAATCAAGGTATATAGACTGTTTTATTAAAAGATTATTTAAAGGCCATTTAATATGTTTAAGAACAGAATTGTGCAAGAGAATTGCTTAAATGTTAGTTAGTTACAAGTATTAATGCAAGTTACGATGTCTAAAGCACAATTGCTACAGTTTAAAATGATTTATGTGAATAATTTTGTGTTTAAGTATCTTTAATTTCCATTTCTAACCATTTTGTAATGATAGTAAATGATTATGTATCAATTGTAATTGTTTTTAATATGTTTCAATTTTTTAAGTATTGTTAATGTTCGAGAAACATCTGTCGGAATCTTTTGAAGTGTTCTAGAAATTTCGATAGAGTTTATATAAAGCAAACATCCGAGACAGAGGAGTAGTTTTCACCAACTCAATTTACAACGGTCAAGAACTGTATTGTCTGTGGAAGGAGTGTTGTATACAATCGCTGGATTGAATGCATTCATGTAAACAGTGTCGTTGACGTCGTGTTTTACGAAAATAAAAACAAATGTTGAATTGAACTTTATGGTGGACTGTTTATTTAACATATTAATTAAACCAACAACAATCTAATATGGCAACCATGTACAGTAACAAGGGATTATTAACATATGTGAGATGCTAATTCCCTAAAAGAATTTGCAGCAGGTTTGCAAAGTGCAAATAAATCTTCGGAGATAATCGACTGGCCAATACAGTTAGAAGAGGTTAGAAAGGCTGCATGCTTCGAAGAATTACAACAATTGAAATCATCGTTGGTTAACGACGAGTTGGAAAATTTCGACGAGTGAATTGTTCGGCGACAACTTGAAACCGAGTACGAGTTGATATGCAACACTCATCAGAGATTTTCCTTCGACGTCTGGAATCAACAGTGATTTTCTGACAGTAAGTGGAATTTTTAGGCCTCAGGATACCAGCTTCCATTGATGCTAAAACTGGATGCTTGGAAAATCGACGTGTTTTGGAAGTGTTGTGTGCGTGTGTTAAGTGTGGTGATTAAGTGTTTAGATTCAGTGAAAAAAAAAAGGGTCATTTAGTGGTGTGAAAGTGCTACGAGGAGAAATATAAGGTGATTAAAAGTATTTAAGTGGTACCAAACTGACGACGAACAGTAAGTACCAAATATTCAGACACTTTTTTTTTGCATGTTCGTTTGTGGCAGGTTAGCAAAATTTCAATTCTCCGCAAGTTTGTTTTCATATTGATATCATTAATAATTGAAAATGGCTGATAGTCAGAATCTAAAAACATTTCTAGAATCTTTTGTAGTCAATTTTAATGCTAAATTTTCTGAATTTAGAAGTGAGTTAAGGAGTGATATTGACAGCAAATTTTCTGAAATTAATTCTCAATTTGCTGAAATCAATGGTAAATTTGATAACAAATTTTCTGATATTAGTGATCAGTTTTCTGAACCGAGACAAACTAATGATACAAAATTTTCTGAATTACCTGTTTTGATGAGGAAATCAGTAAGCAATTTCAGGATTTTAGTTCTCAATTCAAGGAGGATATTAACAATTTAGATGCTAAATTGGGGAAACCAATACTAGAAGGCCAGGAGAAATTTTAGAAGGTTACAGAAATTTGTGAACAGAATAAGACTGTGTGTGTCAATTTGATTTATAAAGAGGTGAAGGAAGTCAGAGAAGATTGTAATAACATGAGGAATGAGTATGTGAGTTTATTCAAAGCCAATGATGTTAAAGGGTCCCAAAGTGTCAATGAATTGAGACAAGAAATGTTTGGTATAGGACAAAATTTTAATGCATTGGTACAGCATCAGGAACAGCTTAGCCATGGATTGGAGGCAACCCAATATAATGTAAATCAGTTGAAGAAAAAGGTTGCTGGGTTGCAGGTGCATTTAAGTCAAGGTATTGTTCCCTTAACAGGTAATCCAATTCTGACTGCTGATATTAAGGAAGAGTTTGAATTGTATGATGACAGTGGGAGGCTTCACCCTATTGAGTTTATGGATAATTTTGAAAGATCTGACTATTTTAATGTGTAACCTGACAGTAAGAAAATTACACTTGTGTGTAAACATCTAAAGTCTTATGCTAGGACATGGGGCGATAGGCAAGCTAGGGAAGTGACTATAAGATGTTCAAAGAAAACTTTCTGAAACATGTTTGGTCAACTAGTAGGCAGATTCAGGAAAAGAGACAGTTGATGACTGGTAGACCATACAAACCAGGTAGATAAACTCAGCATGATTTTTTTCATAAATGTTGGATCCAGTGTAAATACTTATACCATCCTTGTGGGGAAGAAGAATTCATTGATTTGATAGGAGCTGGGCTACCTCAGTAAACAAAAAATTTAATTGCTACTTTAGATATAATCAATGTAGGTAGGGTTTCTGAATTATTGAGGCATTTGGATGGTCAGGAGTAATTCTCTGATTGGTATTACAGTCATTGCCATAGGAGGGAGAGCAGAAGTCCTTGAAGGGGGGGACCATAGATCAAGAAATGGTAGATCCAAGGGAAGAAGTCATGATAATTATGCAAGGAGAAATGATAATGGGAAGGTGAAAGAACAGAATCCACAAACTGGAACACAAAAGCAGCATGGGGAGCAGTCAAACTAAGGACCCCACTGTGTGGGACCCAACAGAGGTGGGAAAGAGTTTGGGTCCAGGTACTATTTTCCATGAGGTAAATGCTATAGTTAAAAACAGTGGTGGGTCAAAAGTTACTAAGGATTTGGTAAATGGTAAGGCAAAAGTAAGTGTTGATAAGGAAGAATTTGGCTCTAATAATAATAAAATTGTCCAAGAGATTGAACATTCCTAAAGATGACAAAGTAGTTGATTTAACTGTAAAGGAAGTAGTTTCTGATAGTAATGTATCTGTAGTAACATATCCAGACTGTGACAAGGTTATAAATCCAAAATGTGATGAGGAAGTTAATGAATTTGATATAGCAAGTAATTTTATGGTGGCAGGCAATGTAACAGAGGGAGCAGAAAGTGAATTCCATGATATGGGTATAGTAATGAGGGATGTAATTAATAATGTTGATGAGACAAAGGCTGTTGATAGGACAGAGCAAGAAGGAGACCGCCATGGTACCTTGTCACTCATGTCAGTGTGTGAAAATAATAATTGTTATGTAGAAGATTTACGGAATGGTCACAGGTTAATAACCAAAAATAATGCAGAATTTGTAGTATAAAGTACAGTATGGCTATCTGAAACTAGTGTGATCCAGCATGGCATAGTTGGGACTATGTTTGATTATAAAGGTGGGGAGAAAATTTGTGAAAGTGCTGAAATTGAGGAGTTTCTCAGATATCTTGAGGAGGAGGGTGATATGGTGGTGTCGATAGAAGAAGCTCTAGTTGAGGAGGAGAATTGTGAGGTTGAATGTTTGTCTCCTGAAGAGTCAGAGGTTGAAAAGGCTTATGTACCAATCCCTAAGTTGGCAAAATGTTCTGAATGTGACTTAGCTGATACATTATTTAGCTCTTTACTTGATGTGGATGATGGTATTGAAGAAACTGCTTGGAGTAAGAAGTTTCCTTTACCGGTTTCTGATTTGGAAAAATGTACAGAATGTGACTTAGGTGACACTCTTTGATGTAGGAGATAATTGTGAAGTGATAGTAGCTGAGGAAAATATACTCTTATATTGTGAAAGAAGTCATTAAGCCAGATGTTAGAACAGTTGTAGGTACTGACTCAGATAGTTTGTTAGGTTTAGGTAGTAATCAGATAATGGATAGTGGAGTTGGAAGTAATGACAGACTGAACTGCAGTAGTAATGATAGTAAATTTGTATTACCAGTTGAGTCAGCAACACTGCTGTTAAGGGACAAACAATTTGTAAAAACAGAACCATTTCATTTATCAGCTGTTCTATGGCTATGCCAGAGTCTGCAGTTTCAGATGATTCAAAGTTTGTATATCTTGCAATATATAGTGGAGCTCTGTGTACATAGAAGTGTAGTATTAGAGATTCATTTAAAAGTAGAAGAAAATTTAAAGTTCAGAAAAAGTAATTTACATAGCTTATAGGTTTTCAGGAAATCCTGGAACCCACTTTTACAATAAGATGTAGGGGCCTTTACCAAAGTCTGGGGTGGGGCTCCCTAATGTCTGCCTGGTTTAAGAGAATTAGTTGTTGAAATGCATGGTTTGGGGAGGGACACCACCCTGTAAATATCAAATTCTGTAAATAAGATTGTCAATTGATGTTTATAGATGTTTGTGTGGATACTAAAGTTCAGATGTAGATATAATGATACAGAATGTTTAAGATGTAAGAATTCCGGTGTATAAAACAATTTGTAACAGTTTTGTCTAGAGACTTTTGGTGTTTGAACTTGCTGCATTGTGGTGACAAATTAATCAGCTGTAAAATGTAAACAGACTGTTGTCATTAACAAGCAGACAGCAAGCGTGTAATTTGAAGTGAATAATTAATTTGCAACTTAAGGTGATGGAATTGAATGTTTATGATTGGATCTGTAAAAAAGACAATTATTGTCACCAGAATCAGTGTCATGAACAATGTACAGATGTTGTACGTAATGAAGGATTGTGTACCTGCATTGTATAATTGCAAAATTTAGTATGGTTAATTAATTGTGATCTGTTTATGTTGGCATTATGTGTACATAAACCTGCTTAGATTCATGATGGATTCAATCAATTTTAACTATGTAAAATTAAGTGAATCCTGGGGAGGGGTTGTAATAGCCCTCCAACCTAAAATTAAATGGAATTGTATTTTATGAATCATATGTAGTAAGCTAGAGTTTGGTTGAATATGATCTGGCAGGTTTGTTTTGCAATTTCCTGTAAATCAAGGTATATAGACTTTGTTTTATTAAAAGATTATTTAAAGGCCATTTAATATGTTTAAGAACAGAATTGCGCAAGAGAATTGCTTAAATGTTAGTTAGTTACAAGTATTAATGCAAGTTACGATGTCTAAAGGACAACTGCTACAGTTTAAAATGATTTATGTGAATAATTTTGTGTTTAAGTATCTTTAATTTCCATTTCTAACCATTTTGTAATGATGGTAAATGATTATGTATCAATTGTGATTGTTTTTAATATGTTTCAATTTTTTAAGTATTGTTAATGTTCGAGAAACATCTGTCTGAATCTTTTGAAGTGTTCTAGAAAATTTGATAGAGTTTATATAAAGCAAACATTCGAGACAGAGGAGTAGTTTTCACCGACTCAATTAACAACAACCAAGAACTGTATTGTCTGTGGAAGAAGTGTTGTATACAATCACTGGATTGAATGCATTCATATAAATAGTATCATTGACGTCGTGTTTTATGAAAATAAAAACAAATGTTAAATTGAACTTTATGGTGGACTGATTATCATATTAATTAAACCACCAACAATCTTATAATACCAATTGTAACTTTGTAACGTATGATTGCCTAGCATTAATTTCTTTTATTGCTGCTCTTCATATGTTTATGCAGTTACTTCCAAAACAGAATATTACGTTTTATCTGGCAATGCAGTTACATTATACCAGAGACCTTGAGAAATTAAAGTATATTTTCATTAGTGACATGTTACTGAAAAATACTCGTAGTTCCACATTTTTTTAAGAATAAAATGTTACGAAAATCAGACTTAATGCCTGTATTATGGCAATTAATTCCATAGCTGTTGTGTATTTATTAAGCTGTGTAAATAATTTCTAACATCTCTGCTTGCGACTATTTGATTGCAAGAATATCGTTGTTGAATTGCGATTTATAAATTGAATTGATAAAAAAGTGAACTTAAATCTGATTTAATAGCTAACACTTTTATCAAATACTAAGGGTATCATCTATGATGGTAGTAGGAATTTATTCTGGAAAAGCTTGAAAGTAAAAATGAATAAGAACCATTTTTGATTATATCTTTCATTATATGAATACATTACTGTGGTTATATTATTATGATTTTAATAAATAAATGCATTCTACCTTAGATGACGAAGACTATAATTTCAAAAATGGATAACTGTTATCTGTTTGACTGATACATTTTGCGATTACGTACATTTCTCTGGCTTTTAAATAAACTTCATTGTTTCTTATCGACTGCCAAAAAAATTCATAGGTTATGGTTTAACCTAGTACTTATAACTGATACGGATAAAATAGTGTAAATATTGAATACCCTTCTCTTTACATGAATTTCTGCATCTAGTTGTCGTAAATAAACAAAAAGCAACACGAAGGAAGGAATGTAATATGGTGGCTGTTGATTGGCAAGTGAAGGCTGGCACGGCGCCATTCCTTAGCAAATAGCTATAGACGAAATGTGCAGTCTCCAGATTAGCAGTTTATATAAGAGGATTAGGATGCTTGCACAACTTTGCAACGTATTCTAAATATATTTTCATTGCTGTTGCCTATTAAGGCACATTTGCTTCTATCTGATAGGCGTCCTACTTTTTAACTATTTGCTTAAAACAATATCCATAAAGTATAAGACAGTATAAAATTAAACTAAGGAAAAAGGAAACTGCTTTAGGCAACATAATTGTAAGGACAGGGAAAATGACTCATCACTCACCAAAGTTGAAGGCAGCGACGAGAGAAGAACATATATAAACACACAAATAAACTCAATATTTCGGTTATTCAACCATAATCATGATGGAGAAACTGACTCAAGAGGCTCGGGAGGTGTGCACACGCTGAGAGTCATGTAGCAACCCTCGGCGTGTGCACACCTCCCGAGCCTCATGACTCAGTTTCTCTATCATGATTAAGGTTGAGTAACCGAAATATTGAATTTATTTGTGTGTTTATATATGTTCTTCTCACGTCGCTGCCTTCAACTTTGGTGAGTGATGAGTCATTTTCCCTGTCCTTACAATTATAAGACAGTATAAAAGTAATATGATGAAATGTATCAAGTAGATTCCAAACAGACAGAGGTAAAGAGTGTAGCTTAAATCAATTAATAGGCAAGAGACATTTTAAACTGCATTATTGGTAACAACCAATCTATTATAGTAAAATGTTTCAAGTGCAATAGCATTATTTGAGATGAAAAAAAATATTTTTCATGTGTATAGTTTCTATAAAACATTAAAAAACACTGAAGGCAAAAAGTCAATGTGCTTTTTACGGAACTGCAAAAAAATAACAACAGAGACATGAGATATCATTATGAATAGTGTACTGTATATGTAGCAAAACCAATGTAAGTACCCCAGAGACATCTGCCAAAGAAAAACATTCCTTGAGAAAAAGCAGCCATTGGGAAAGATAGGTTCCAGAAACCCATCATTTGATGAATTCTATCATCGAGGTGAATAACCTATCAAAAGAAAATTGAACGAGAAAACAGAAAATTAGTTAAATTGCAGGCGTCATTTCCCTACCTAAAGTACTAAAAAAACTTACTTTAAGTACAGAAAATGTATTGATGGTAAACGTTTTCTGATCAGATAATGTAGGGGCAGGGGCCTCACTTTTAAGAAAAATGTATGGATTAAAGAAGAACATCCTCTCATATATTATTACAAGTGGTGACTGATGAAGTGGCATTAGAAATGGATATGAAACCACAGAGAACTATCCCAGAGAACTTGTATGGGCTCTAATAAAAAGGAAAAATGGCTGTAATTAGTACACATATTGCATAACCGCAACTAGTGACGAGTATATAGGATTGCAAAACTACGAGGCAGTGGTTGCCGAGTAGGATACTAACAGGTACCGAAAAGGCATCCTGCTATTGCGTACTTTGATGCACATCAGTTGCGGCAAGTCGATACTCCAATCATGGATAGCAGGTGGGAGGTTAGGTTTTATAAATCCCCTGCAGCAATCTCAAGATGTGATTCTCATTCATTTACAACTCATCAACCTTGGTGCTTCTATAGCCTTCGCTGGTGCTGGTCCTGGAACAGAGCAGCTGAGCAGCTCATGAAGACGACACCATATTGTGCCATGTTGGTTGCCTTCTAAGCTGCAAGTTGGGAGACAGTAATTTATGGATCGAGGGATTGCATAGTAGTTACAATAATTTATGGATTACAGTGTAGTTTTTTGCCAAACATTCACGAACAAGCAACAACGTATGAGCAGGTGCATTATTGTGATGCAAAAGCCATTCCTGTCTTGATTCAGAATGTCTCCACAGGGATCTTTGAACCTTTATTTCGACATCATACCCATAAACCCACGTTTCATCATCTGTTATTGCATGTTTCAACAGTTTGGCAATGTTGTTGACCTCATTCAACGATCCCTTAGCAACTTCCATTCGCTGCTGTTTTTGTTTGAAACTAAACAATTTTGGAACAAATTTTGCTGCAACACATTTCATATCAAAAACAGATGAAAAAATTTCTTGAGCCAATTGACAATGGGAACGCTTCAGTGGTTCTTACTATGGCAGATTATCAATGGAAAGTAAAAGAACTTTTGGTGGACGCGTCTTACCGAAAGGTGTTGAAAGATCCAACCAATGCGGTAGCGAAGAAAACAACAGCTCTGTGGAAATGTTCGTGTCTACCAGAAGACACTATTAAACAGCTGTTCCACCCAGACTTTATGGATTGCCGAAAATCCATAACAAGGAACACCATAACGCTCAATAGTGTGTACTATTGGATTGGCTACTTGTTATCTGGCTGGATACCTGACTGAGCTGTTATCACTAATTGTGGGAAAATGTCCTCACCATGTGAAAAACTCGGTAGAATTTATTAGTATCGTTAAAGAACTTCAACTGTGTCAACAGGATTTGAGGGTGACCTTCGATGTGGTTTCCCTCTTCACCAGGGTTCCTCTGTCTGATACTACAACAGTACTTCGAGCCCAGGTTAGTTGAGTTGTTCTGCCACACACTGCAATCGTCGTACTTCTTGTATGATGGGCACTACTATGGAGTAGCAATGCACAGTACCTTGTCATCTGTTTATAGCTAATTTCTTTATCTAAGATTTTAAGAGACAGAGTTGAAAAGTGTCCCCATGAAGCCCAGTGCCTTCTATCAGTATGTGGATGATGTTTGGCCATATGGTAGAGAAAACCTAGATAAATTTCTCCTTCACCTGAACAGTATCAACACACATCCAGTTCACGATGGAGGTGGAAAAGGAAGGCCACCTGCCCTTTTTGGATATTCTTATTGATAAGAAATGCGATGGAACTTTAGGACACACTGTGTATAGAAAGCCAACACACACAGACCTGTACCTAAATGCGCGCAATCGTCATCATCATCCGACACATCGCAAGACAGTACTCACTACTCCTGTCCACAGAGCATGGGCAATATGTGAAAAGGATAGCCTACCTGGTGAGTTAAAACATCTATGTGATACCTTCAGACAGAATGAGTACAGTGAACATCAGATACAGTTGGCATTTTGGGAAGTACAACACAGGCCTAAAAACTGTGATAATGTTCCACATGATCACTTAGCCTTCTTGCCATATTCAGCCGCCACAACATCGAGGGTTGGAAGGGTTCTAGCAAGAAATGGTATTAAGACCATTTTCCTACCACCACCAACATTAAGGAACATTTTGCGCTTTCTAAAAGATGAACTTACCCTTCGTACACCAGAAGTTTATTGCATCTCATGTGAATACAGAAAGAAGTACATCGGCCCGACAATAAGGTGTGTTAAACAATGTTGTTTGGAACACGCCAGACATGTTCGTCTGGGGCAAAAGGACAAATCTGCAGTGGCGGAACATAGTTTGGAAGAAGGACATGGATTGATTTCGAATCAGCTAAGGTGCTGGCACATGCAATTGGCTTCTGGGACAGCGTCATTACAGAAGCGTTTGAAATTTGCCCTTTTCTGATTTAGTTAACTGGGATTGTGGTTTCCAGCTAAGTGATGCGTTGATACCTGTTATTGAGGCTGCTTGTCATCAACACTCTGCTTTTTGTGTTCCACAGGCGTATAATGAAATCTGAGATGCTGCTAGGCAACGTAACAACGTCTGTCGTTGCTATGCCAGTTTTTAAACAATGTGCTCAAGGCAAACTTCAAGGCTTACAACTGCAAGTGAAGATGGCGACAGAGATTTATGTCACCGAAATATTGTGTATCAATAATAATATTACTAGGTTTGTTTCCCAAGAAATGTTTATAAATACACAACGCTGAAAAAAATTTAATTAATTTAAACTTCATTCTTATTTACAATTGTCTGAACACCTTCCCTTCACATTCCAGACGCATCATATAGTAATTACTTCCCACTAATAATATTCTTTATAAACCTAGCTTTAGCTTCTTTCTTTTCTGCTATCAGTTCCTTGTTTAATTGTTTCAAGTGTTTCCTTGTCTCATAACTTTGATGTGTTCACGTCTTAGCAGCCTCTTTAGCCTCCTAATTTCTGTATTCTTGGTTCACTAAATCTCTTTATTTTTTGTTTTAGAGTAAACAGTTTATCCCTCATTCTTATTATTTCCTTTAACAGTTTCTACTTCGACTCCAATCAACATGGATCTTCCCTCCAGATACAAAACCTTCCTCCGAAATACCAGATCCGAAATTAAATGCCTTTTTATAACTGGCTACTGATTTATTGAACTCATTAATATCCATCAAAACTGCTTCATGATCACTTATTCCTTGTTCCTTTATTAAAGACAAGGAACAATACAGAAAATAACCAATCACTTACCACAGATGTAGGCAGGATGGCCAGTACGAAGACAAACACACTTTACAATATTTCAGTAAAAAAAATTTTCACATATATTTTTTCTAACAGGCGATTTTTTTGTGACGAGCCATCTTTTTCCTGTATTATTCAAACAGAACTGATAAATGACGTATAATTTTAGATAAAGTTCTCCATTTTCGTAACATCATTAATTAATTGTGACTGCGGAACCATCTTTCAGTCAATCCACCACACTGTTTCTGACTGTCCCCTATGAGCCGTCAAAAGAACAATAGCAGACATTCATGATGCATCAATCAATGCACCTGATTGGATCAAAACACTAGATCTACAGGCATAATATTCTATTAAGATTGTGATTTGCACATTTGTCTCCACCTTTTGTTCACATTGTTAAATAATGGTGAAAGGTAAAGGCAGAGCATTTTCACAGCTTTCAAGCAATAAGCAAATAGGATTAGCAAAGGTAGAGCTCTGCATTCCTATTTCATGACTGTAGGCACTAGAGAGGACATGCCTTGGTCGGCGACATGTTCCAGCCCTTTTTTTTACCTTCCCCAGGGTTTCCTCAGCAGACCTCATTTGATAGCTCCACAGAACTCATTTGAAAGCAGGCCGAGTGGGCCCGAAGGACCATTCCAGATGTTCAGCTTTGAGGATAAATCCTCTACTTTATCGCACATCGAACCCCAGTCATCCGGACCATAGTTAGACACCTTACCACCTGAGCTATGTGGCAGCCTTATGTATTGTTAAATATTGTACAATAAATTAATTAATTAATTAAGAAAGGAATTTTTTGAAATTCGGTAAGTAAATAGCAAATTATGATCCATCAAAGCCACGGGTATGTAACACCAGTCATCCGGACCATAGTCAGACACCCTACTACCCGAGCTACATGGCCGCCTCATGTATTGTTAAATATCATACAATAAATAAATTAATTAATTAATTAAGAAAGGAATTTTTTGAAATCTGGTAAGTATGCCAGGCTTAGTTAGCGTCAATATGGAGTGATCGCATTACCACTAGGTAGCAGCACCACATATGATAGAGATATTGAAAAACTGTGTGTGTTTTTGGCAGTAAGGGACTTTTTACACATTTTTGTTATTGTTCGGGAAACATTTCATCAAAAGGCTCCTGGTTATTTTCACCTCAAATATTGTGTGCAAAGAGGTTTTATAATGTAAATATTTTGTATTGTCATTTAAATGTAAATTGTAATGTACATTACATTTTGTTTTGAGTTGCAAATTAAGATGAGTTTCAAATCATATAAATGTTAAGAAGGTCCAAAAGAGTTTTCTAACTGTTTAACAAGATGATTATAGTTTTCCAGTTGAAAAAAAACTGCTACAAATGAGCCAGTTCTTCTTTCATCCTACTACAAACCACCAACCATGTTATTCACTGTATATCATCCGAAAAATTTTCATACTGGCCACCTAGTGATGTAAAAACTAAGAAACTTGTGTAAACACCCAGACATAAAATGTGATAGGTATGTGGTAATTATTAGAAATATTTTCAACATGTTTGTACCCTTATGTTCCGTTCTACCATTTGTGAAAGATTCATTCCTTTACTAAAGTATTTCCAAATCTCTGTTCCCATGTGTTATTAATCTTATTTTCTTCCCAGTTAATACCTGGTAACACCAACCACTAATGAATGATAACAGTAATATGCATCTACTATATAATTACCTAAGCTCACTCACTCACCTCGATAGTTATTGGCTGGAGAACGGTAACGTCACTTGCCAACCTTCACTCGCAAACTAATAGTGACCATAGTCATTAGCAATTAGAGGTTAGGAGTAAAGGTAATAGCGATGCAACTGCTATGAAATTAACTGCCATAGTACAGTCATTAATTTTGCTCTTCATAGACTTCCAAAGTAAAAAAAAATTATATAAACTTTACTGTTTAAAAAATCGTTGACCTACTTTTCATTAACATGTCGACTTAAAGAACCTTAAATTATTCATGGTGTCTGCTGCAACAGAGAATGCCAATTGTCATTCCGATCTAGGCAAATTTTTATGACCAAAGTTTATCACGTGTTAGATGTTAAATGATGATTAAGCTTACCTTTTTATATATATATTTAAATCATCAAAGATATGACTACATATACACGATATGAAACTCATTGATTTACTTGATTTTTACCTTTAGCTACAGCATTTAGTATTTGCAACATGTAAACAAAATATTTTATTCCTCTTCTTATTTTAGGAACATACAGCAATTAATTTATTTAACCAATTTAAAACAAAACAAACAGCTTTTATTTATTAAACATAAATCAACAACGGTATTCTTGCCACTAAATAACAGCAATCAGAGATATTAGAAATTATGTGCACAGTTTAATACCCAAGCAACTTCTATTAAACTAATTGCCATAATACAGTCATTAATTTTGATTATTGTAGCATTTTATAGTTAAAAAATTGATAAACTGTAGTTTATAAAAAAAAAAATTAAAAAATGTGGACCTACTTTTAAGTAATATGTCAACTTTAAGAAACTTAAATTACTTATGATTTCTGCTGCCAAATGTCGTTATGGCAAAGGCTAAATTTAAATTTCATTAAAACTTTTGCTAATGGTGCTGTTTGACTAAAGTTTATACATTATAGTTTATTTTCCTTTTTTGTATTCTACTGAACACTTTCGTTAATGGTCTTTGTACATGTTTGGTGTACTTGAGTTAGGTTATTTAACGTTGATATGAGACCATATATGTTACCGAATTGAACATTCTGGCAATACATTTCTACGGTTTTGCTTAGCTATTTAATAATCTGTATTAAGTTCTCTGGCTGTTATGGACAATATGACTAAAGATTGCAATCCAGAAAAGCAGGATCCCACACAAAATTAAGCCGATCCGCAAAATGTGGCGAAAACGTGTGTCAATCTGCATGACTCGCTACCCCATTGTTGTTTTCCGGCCCCACTTGGTTTCTATCGGATGTGTCTGACTCATGTGAACAAACGTTTGTTTTTGCCAGCCTTTGTCATTCATAAGTAAACAGATCCAATTTTACTTATTCATTAAAACTGTAGTAATACCAGAGGTTTTACTTGAGTAATTTATACACTTGTTTGGGGTTGGGATAGAGGACAGACGAACGAGCAAAATTAAGCAACATTACGAGAGCCACAACCTGCAAGTAGGGCACGAGTCAGCGATTCGGCAATTGTCAGGCACCGAAACCAGAACGCAAGCTGGCATTATGACCGAATGCAGTTAGGTGATGTCAGAGTTTACCCTCTCCAAAGAGCTGGAGTGGAGTGGGGGTTATCTTAGTAAAACCCTAAGCACAGCTAGCTAGGGCTGTCTATCCGTTGGTCGAGTTGATCGTCGTATTGTGCAGCAGCCGGGAGACGACGAAAGAAGTTACCGGGCTCCGGCCTCGGAGCGGAGCCACGGCAGCCCAAGAGATGTCTACAGCAACGCAGAAGGTAGGCTCTACTGAGATTATTTGGATATGAGACGGATAGGTTCAGTTAGGCAGAAGTTCAATGTATTTCAATAGTCCTGTCGTGTTTGGGTGAGAGGTACCCATGTTGTAAGCTCGCTCTGTCTCTCCTCGTTCCCATAATGTTGGTGGGGGTTAGCAAGGCGCCACTGTACCAGTTTATCAGTTTCAGAAAGTAATATTGATAGTAAATGTTATTCACAGCTAAATTCCATGTATGTGTAAATATGTGTACAGAACCTTCAGAACCTGGTGTAAATAAATATGTAAATACTCATCAGTGATTAGCCCTGATTTCCAAGTAATACTCCTATCACAAGGCTCATATCCGAACAATCCGTCGATTTCCATGTAGACGCTTATCCATGCCTCCCTATGGCAATCTGTCCTTGTCTCACCGCTCAGCTGGACAGAGTGACTGTGAGGGTCATCCCAAACGGGTGGCAGCCAAGTCACTACAAAAACTAACATTTGTTTTGAGTAAACATTTCTATAATTTGAATTATGTTGCATATTTAGTACGATTTTCTAACTATATAATAAGTATTTTTTATGTGTTGCACATGTTATCTGAACTTTACAGTTAAAGCTTTTTATTCACAGTTTCATTATTCCCATTTTCTGTATTTGGGGATAAAGTAATTGTGACAACTTCCTGTATCTGCAGCTGAAAATCTGATTATTCATTGATACGAAACTAATGTTGTCGTAATTTTAACAATCACATAGCTATTTATTTAGCAGCTATGAAAAGGTAATTTTATATCCTTTGACTTATTGTTGAATGGCCACCGCCTCAATGCGTTTGAAACACATGGTCTTTGACGAAAGCCATTCTGGCTTTCGATTAATCCCTCTTCGGGTGATTTGGTCAATCGCGACAATACATTATTTTTGAGTGAATAGCATGCGTCCTTTCAACTCCTTGTTATTGTTTCAACCAAAGGCAAAAAAAAGTTATAATGAAGTCTTCACGGCTGTTTCGCCAAATTGTGTTGTAAAATCCCCGTATTTCAACTGCTGCCTCGGCCATCTTCCTCACATGTGAAATTTCGCTTTTTTACAATGAAATCCGGCAGTACATCCGTGAGGACTTCACTGCAATCATACGCCGAAAAATTCTCTTTATATATATATTAATTTCCACTCTAAAAAAGTAGCTACGCCCCTTAAAGTAAAACTGAAATACTTGACAGTTTACGTCTTGGTGAGAAGTTTCTTTTAATAACAATAAATCAATTATAAGATCAATCAAGGAATCAGGAGACATAATAATGAATCCCATAAAAACAATTCTTGTAAAAATAGGCCAAATCTCGTGCTTATGCAGTGACAAAAAGTTATGAGGTCTTGTTCTGAGCCAAGTTTACACTTTACAGAGTATATTCACTTCACTTTGTAAAATAGATTGCTTTATGGAACATTTATTTATAATTTTTTTAAAAAAAGAAAAACTCAGGTAACTTGGCCATGTTTTTAAACTGATGTGATATTATTGTAAAGCACATAATATGGCCTAAGATTGAATATTTTCCATTTTTGATTATTTATTTAAAAATTTGTTTAGATTTAAAAATAAAAATGTAAAATATACTTATAACACACTAAAAAAATTAATCTCATATCACCAATTAAAATATTGTTAACTGCTAATTTTTATTACTTAACATTAAAATTGATTTATTCATTTAATTAACAGACACTTATTTAATTTATTAATGTTTTAAATAACTATGTTTTATAAATATGCATTAAAAAACTGTTCTCACCAATCCTGCTGGATCCCATGGGATACTGCAGGATTGGTGCAAAACCCGCGGGATTGAAAATGCTGTGGGATTGCAATCCTTAACTATAACCACGATTACCTTATGAATATTTGCCTAGCATCAATCAAAAACAGCGTGATGCTTTCAAAGCAATTGCACACCCCCTTCAAACAGAAATTCTTCAAATTTTTCAGAGTGGACTTTTATGGTCAAATATAAGTCAAGTTTGTATTTCAGCAAGATTGAATCTAGCAACCGTGAACTTTGAAACATTTATAAGATAGCACGAGCATCTCTGTCTACGTTTAATATGTCTATTAATATACTTCTGAGTTCTTAAGGCTCAAGACATTTAATTCCCCATAGGGGTGAACACAGGTAAAGTTCGTATTTGAACAAATCAGGTCAACCGATCGATCTCCGACCCTAAAAACTGGAACTATTCTAGAACCGTGACGATATGCAAAAAAACAGTCACGGGCTTACACTAGTTTTATTATAATTTTCTAGATCTCAGTGATAAATGACAAAACCTTGTGATACCATCGGAAAAGAACAACATGTAAACTTATTAGGAATATGTCCAACATTTTTGGTATCCTTGTGTTCTGTTCTACCATTTGTGAAGAGCTTCAATCCTTTACTAAAGTATTTACAAATCTCTGTTTTCTTCTATTAATCTTATTTCTTTCCCAGTTCATACCTGATAAACACCACTAATGACCGATAACAGTATTTTTTTTTAACTGCTTAACGTATTGTAAGCTTTCTGCCTAATTATGGATTTTGATTATTAGAAATGTCCCTTACTTGACACACACATATTCATTGATTAAATAAAAGGTTCTTTATGCCGCGGCCGCCAGGTTTAGGTATTACCGTTCGTCGGGTTACTAAATGATAAGCTCACATACTTTAGAATGGACAAATATACCAAACTTTATTGAGTTCATAAACTTATGCTTTCACACCGACGGAAAATACCACCACCAAATCAATATTTAAATAAGGAATCAGACTCCTTTTCCGAGAATTGCAGACTCGTGGGAAAAGAGGAATTAAATTTCACAAACTCCCACACTCTCCACAGTAATCATAACACGTCCACAGTCACTTGAGATCCCTGCACTCCATGCAAAACCGTTAATATACAGTAACACATTACTAGTTTCCACGTTACACTCCGCCAAATCTTCTTGTCTTTTCACAATTTCTATAATTACGACCGAAATGTTCCCGCGTCAACAACTAAACTTGACGGCGGTCAACGACACACACCCTCCAAAGATAGCCCCACACTGGCTTACTACGCCGGCCACAGATACTCTTGCATGGCTCTGACGTATGTTATGTTACAGTATCTTAACAGCGAGGTGTTTAGAGACAGGAAAGGGAATGGGAAGGAATTCGGCCATGGCCTTTTGAAGGAAGCATCCCAGCATTTGCCTAGAGTGGTTTGGGAAACCATGGAAAACCCAAATCTGGATGCCCGGATGGGGATTCGAACTGCCATGCTTCTGAATGTGAGGCCAGAACGCTAACCATTACACCACCACGCTCAGTGATAAAAGTAATAAACATTTCACCATAATTTCCTAGATTTTGGTGATAAATGACAGAACTCTGTGATATCATCTGAAACAAACATTATGTAATTTAATTTTATCCATAATTCTTTATATTGACGTGACTGTATTAATCAGACAAAGGTAGAATGAGAAACAGCCTTCAGTCACTAGAATACAAGTTTTATTGTATTACACAATGCATTTCGGACCTTGTGGATCCATCTTCAGGTGACTATGGTATTTACATTTGGATTTGAATTTTCCTTAAGCGAGATTCGTGCCTAGTTAAGTTTGTTCCTGCGCTGAAAAATGATTTCAAGTAAGTGTCGTGAACACGTTTTATTATGAGAGAAAAGACTAAATATGAAAACATTGTGAAAAACTTACCAGAGTTGATGAGATGCTGAAGAATTAGCTTAGTATACATATTTACTGCGGAGCACTGTACTAGACACAATGTCGTATAAGGTGCACATGTTTAAATAAACACAACAAAACAGTTTAAAGATGATGCGTACTACAAGTTATTCGAAGATGAAAATTATTATTCGTTGTCAGAGTATATTGTGTCGGTGATATTTTCTTGTCTCTTTAAAAATCCTCTTGTGGAGGAACAAAGATAAAAAGCCCAGAGCATATGTAAAATGAGCAAGTAGACTTTACTAGCCACTATTACTTTAATATTTTTAAAGATTTATTTCCTGTTTAATTTTAAGTACTAGAGACAAGAAAAGATCACCGACACGATATACTCTGACAACGAATAATAATTTTAATTTATGAATAACTTGTAGTACACATCATCTTTAAACTGTTTTGTTGTGTTTATATAAACATGTGCACCTTATACGACATTGTGTCTAGTACAGTGCTCCGCAGTAAATACGTATACGAAGCTAATTATTCAGCATCTCATCAACTCTGGTAAATTTTTCACAATGTTTTCATATTTAGTCTTTTCGCTCATAATAAAACGTGTTCACGACACTTACTTGAAATCATTTTTCAGCGCAGGAACAAACTTTACTAGGCATGAATCTCACTTAAGGAAAATTCAAATCTAAATGTAAATACCATAGTCACCTGAAGATGGACCCACAGTGTCCGAAATGCATTGTGTAATACAATAAAAGTTGTATTCTTGTGACCGTAGGATGTTTCTCATTCTATCTTTGTCTGAAACATTATGTAAATCATACCTTTTCAATAAACAAATATCACTAAAGTTCTGTTACCTTTCACATACCTTTAGCTTTCATACAGGTTTACTATATAGAATTATTAGACAGAAAAAGAAAAGAACAGTGGAAAAAACTTAAATTCTAACACTAAACCCAAATTTAGTAAAGAACTATGAATAGCAATGTATAAGGATGCAGAATTACAAGAACTAATACCAAACTTTATGAAGCTTATAGAGCAATGGAAATAAAATCAAATTAAATTGAACCCATAATCACATTTCTTAATTTAATTGGACTGTAGGACTGATGAAATGATAAAAAATAATGAAAATTGAACTGTTATTTTTCATAAAAATAAAATCTTTCTAACAGTAAGAACACCTGTGGTTGCATGTTATTGAACCAGCATATATTTATTAAAAAGTTACATAGAGACTGTTTACCTGTGAAACCAGGTGTTAATGCTGCCAATTTTCTAGCCAAGTCTGTTTTATCTAAATTTGACTTCAATGGCTGTAGATGAACTTTAAATATAGATGCTCTTCCCTTAATATCAGGAGCAGGAACAAAGATTTGTCTATCAAATCTTCCTGGCCGAAGCAAGGCTTTGTCTAAAATGTCTACACGGTTTGTGGCTGCAAGAACTACAACATTTGTAGTGGTATTAAATCCTGAAAAATAAAAGGTAACTGTAATGAAGAGAATGTGAAACAATTGAAGATAAGCTGTAAAAAAAATAATCGTATAAAAAGATCTTTCTTAACATAGTTTTTCCTCTTTTTTCCCTTCATATTCGGAAGTGATTCCCTCTACCTTTTCCCCTGCCTTGTTCCCACTCTTTTTCTTCCTTACTTACACTCAATCAAAATACATTTTCAACTGCATTTACTTACACATTACAAAAAAAACCTAGTTCTGATGCATTTTACATGAGGAGTTGAACCTACCAACACTTACAATTAATTCAAAAAAAAAAAAAAATCAATCTAAATAAAGAAACAAGCTCATTAAGACTGTTCAATGAATTAATGAGCTGATGCTGTTTGCTTGTTTAGTGTAATATCTTAAAACAACAAGCTAGTGTACAATCATTAGCTGCAAGGTTTCTGCAGTTGAAAATAATAATAACGTTGTGCAGTATTAAAAATTAATTGGTTAAATAAAACTAGTTCTGAAACAGGATTGTAAGATTTTCAAATAAAATAAAATCATCTCCTTTAACTTCCATATAATGAAACATTTTGATGTTAGCACAGGAGACTTCATAAGATTGTGACTGAGAATGGCTAAAATCCAGAAACATACTGCAATAAAGCAAAGCCTTATCAATCTTTCTCTACCTAAGAGCTACTTGTATACTCAGACTGAATAGATATATTATACAATTGCTTTATCATCTTTTACAATTTAGAATAGGTCATATGGCATTATAGCAAAATACCTGAGATATCACATTATAAACATTCCTTGTTAATTCTACGATCCCCATCTATTCACTTAAGATCTCTTGTAATGTAACTTGGGAGAGAGTTATTTTACCCCAATCTTGCATCATAAGAAATGTTACTTGTAACTTTCAAGATTAAAACTATACCAACACAAACTAACATCCGAGGTGGCTCAGAATAATATGCACTTGGGAATTGCAGGGTAAACAGTTGCCAAGTGGGTAATACTTCCAATTACAGAAATTAACTTTCTTAAGTGTAATGATAACACAACTTTGAATGAGAAAGCTTTCTTCATTTTTATTGCAGAAACACATTCAAAGTTGACAGACTGCTTGCCAAAAATTACAAAGGCACATTAGATGAAAAAATTTCTGTAGCTCAAATGAAATTATAAAAAATCAGATAACCCAGGCAAAAATATTGCCAATAGAATGCGATGAATAGTGAGTCTGAAAGAAGAACCAGCTCTTTTGTAGCAATACCTTTCCGATTTCAGCAGATTTATGCTATCCTTAAGCCCTATACTTTGACTTAGACAACTATCCCTTACCGGAATATGTGCTGCTGCTATCTAGCGGTAAAATGAGCAAGCCTTTATTAATATTTCTGTGATATGTGATGCTGCTATATTCATCCAGCCTTAGCAACACCAGCAAAGCCTAATGGTTTGGTTCTGAACTGTCTTATACGCATGACCTAGATAGTTAGTTTTGCCAGTTAAATGTCAAATTCTTAATAATTTCATTTTTAATTTATGATGTTAGCAAACTGAAGACATTACTCACTAAAAATTATACCTCATTTATCTATTTTCGTTAGGTATGAACGGAGTTAAATAGCTCAAACATTTTAGAAATAATGATACTTAAGTCCTTTACGGATTGAATTATGAAAAATTCCTTTCTTAGTTTATGATATACCAAACATGAGACCATAACCTTTACAATGATTTCTCATTTATTGGTTTCAGGTCCGTATGAAGGGAGATAAATGGCTCGTGAGCAAAAAAAAAAAAAAAAAAATTTCAAATTGACCTTTTGCTCTTTCAGGGTTGAATTCCAAAAAATTCCTTTCTTAAAATATGATTCGCTCAAAGCAGAGACCTTAATTTTTAAAATGATACATCTTTTATCAGTTTTGGTCAGGTATCATGAGAGATAAAGGGATTGTGACACAGAAACACCTTTGATAAATAATGATACTTTTGCCTGTGATATTATCGACGATTTGTGAAATAATTATAATTATAAAGAATTCAGTTCTTTCGATTCAAACAGTTTCAGTTTATTGTATATTATTTCAATCCACTAGGTATTACATTGCAACTGGGTAATCTCCAAAGATGCAAGTTCTTTTAGGCAAAGATAATCACAAGCACCCGATCTATGCTTCTACGCCGATAGCCACAATCTCTTGAGTATTTATTTCCATAGCAACCTATATTGTTTTACTTTTCTCTAAGGGTATATATTATTAATTTTCATCCTTGCTCAAGGAGCTAAATATTATGTTCTTTTTTAAAAAATGTTTCCGTTATGTCACATGCCCTTTAAGGTTCGAATTACAAAAAATTCTTTTCTTAAAAAATATTATCTCATCAAAGCCAAGATGCTACCTCATTTATTGATTTTGATTATATATTAAGGAAGATAAATAGCTTGTCACATAAAAAGCAGATTTCAGAAATAATGATACTTTCACACATTAATGGTTGAATTCCGAAATATTCCTGTATTAAAATATTGTGTAACCATAGCAGAAACCTTAATCTTCAAAATGATTTATCGATTAAACTGGTCTACATAAAAAAAAAATTTCTGTTACAAGAACAAAATTAACTGTTTCTGAAAGATATTGCACTTCTAAATCTAGATCTAATTTCAGAATTACCGTTTCAGCCTCAGTTTTCATTTGATAATGATTTTTATATACACTCACGTTAGCCTATGTATATCATATGGATCTGCCAATAAGACATGCTCACAAAATATATATATATATGTCAATACACAAAAGAATCAGAGAAGTGAGCAACATAAGAGTAAAGGAAAGTAAGTAACATATCTAAAAATGTTTCCTTTGAGATTTTCTGTGATATTTTGTTTCAGCAACGTCTCTTTGTAAAGTCCAGCAGTAGTCAGACAACAGTGCCACACTCCAAATGCCTTGATAACACTTTTCCATTTGAGAAATTTCCTGGTGAAATCGTTCGTCCTGTTCATCACTAACAGCGCCAAGGTTATCCAGGAAGAAGTCCAAATGATCGCTCAAGGAATGCAGTTTGAGTGACATGTTGCATCCCATACGATCTCAATAATTCATGTACCATATCGTGATAGTTCTCTACGTTGTTATTGCCTAAAAAATTCTTGCGGACACTTGTGAAAGACAGCCAAGTCGCTTTTTCAACATCACGCAAGACATAATGGAAATAATCATCATCCATTAGTTCTCTAATTTGTAGTCCTATTAATATTCCTTCCTTTATTTTTGCTTCACTGATATTTGGGAACATTTCTCGCAAGTACGAGGGTGGTCTGAAAAGTTTCCGACCTCAATGTGAAGATGGCAGCACTCATAAATAAAAGCTACTGAATTTCGTTGTTTATCTGTTGTCAATCTCCCAAAGTCCAACCCCTCCTCCACGTGGTGGGAGATGGGCAACGGCATAAAGTAGGGGATTGCCTGTGGGGGTGAGGTACAGTGGGGACCTAGTGTGCCCCGGGACCGATACGGTAGCTGTGAAGGCCCTACAGGAACCCTGAAAAATGGCGGCCAACGGGTAAAGCTACGACAGGCCTAGCAAGCCGGGAGTGGATAGATTCTGCTTTCAAAACAAAAACAAGCCTCGGAAAGGACGGAGCAATGGACAAACGACATGGCAATGGAAATGGTTTAAGATTTGGATCCTTGAATATACGGACATTAACCGGGAAAGTGGAGGAAGTTGTAGACATGATGGAGAGAAGGAAATTGGATATTTTGGGGTTGAGTGAGACAAAGTGGAAAGGAAAGGGTAGAAGAGAACTGAGAAATGGTTTCCAACTGTATTGGAATGGAAATGAGGAAGGGAGAAGAAATGCAGTAGGGATAGTTGTAAGAGAGGGGCTGAAAGAGGAAGAGATTAGTGACAGAATGATGAAGGTTAGGATAGCAGTCAAAGGGAGAAAACTAGACATACTTCAAGTATACGCTCCACAAGTAGGCTATTAAATTCAGGAGGAGGAGGAATTTGAGCAGGAGTTGCAAAGACAGTTAAATGGGCAAAATACAGGGCGTTCGCCGGAAAACGCTACCCTCCCAGTCTGTTGCCGTCGGCAACTTGCTCGGTCAGTCGTGCCAGCAGTCTCCGCCACACGGCACCGTGAATCACCGCACTGTTTAACACCTCCGCTGCCCAACAGTGCAGTGCAGTGACCCTTACATTGTTAAGAACGGTTTCTTTGCATTGTAGATAGTTTGTGACTTCAGTCTCTTATTAATCAGTGTTGTGAATAATCGTTTCTTTGCGGTTTGGCTGGTTTGGGGCTTCATACTCTTATTAATCTGTACCGTGTTTGAGTGTGAGTAAAATTATGGTACGTTACAGTTTGCAACAAAGAATATTTCTCTACGATACATATGTGAAGAAGAAGTCGTTTAAAAAGTGTCGCAGTAAATTTCGTCGCGAATTTCCTGGCGCTTTACTGCCAGCTAAATCAACAATTCTGCGTCTGGTTAAAAAAGTAAGAGAAACGGGTTCATTTTTTAACAAAAAGAGACTGTCGGTCAACCGTATTCTCACAGAGGAGAAAATTGACGATATCGCTTTTCGACTAGAACAGTCACCCAAAAAATCATTAAGTCAGTTAGGGCAGCGTGTGTCTCGAAATATGTTCAGAAGATGTGAAATGTGCATTACACAAGAGGGTCAACACTTCCAGCATCTTTTATAAGGTAAGCTAATGAATTACGTCACATTTAAATGCTTAGCACACAAGTTTATGAAGTTTATGAAGCGTAATTATTATGAAATAGTCCGCGGCCGACGGTTGAACAATGCCGGAAACTGAGCGCTCGCTCGCCGGGAGCAGTTTCTTCCTTGTAGCGCTAACAGTGGGTTGCGTTTCCCGGCGAACGCCCTGTATTATAATTATGGGAGACCTAAATGCCCATGTAGGCACTGAAAGGCAGGGGTATGAGGAAGTAATAGGAACAGAAGGATGGGGTGGCAGAAATGAAGAAGGGGAAAGGCTTCTGGATCTCTACAAAAGAAATGGATTGAAAATAGGAAATTCCTGGTACAAAAAGCAAGAGAGCCGCAAGGTAACATGGTGCAGTAGCGATCGGCAGAGGAAGTCAGTTGTGGACTACTTTATATTTAATGGTGAATTAAAGCAGAGTGTGTCAGATGTGAAGGTAATACCATCAGAGGCACTGGATAGTGATCACCGGCTATTAGTAATGGAGTTGAGGATTGCGACAGAGGGGAGAAAATTAGAAAGACAGGATAGGAGATTAAGAATATGGAAGTTGAAAGAGAAGAGCAATGAAGATGAATACCAGAGAATAATAAGGAGTAAGATACCAATAGCGGAAATGGGGACAGTAGAAGAAGAGTGGGAATATTTTAAAACAACGTTAGTCCAAGCAACAGAAACAGTGTGTGGAAGGACTGGTAACACAAAAAGGTGGAAAGAAACAGCATGGTGGAATGATAGAGTTAAACAAGCAGTGGAACTCAAGAACAGGGTCTTTAGGGAATGGTTCAAGCAGAGGACACAGGAGACAAGGGACGACTACGTGAACAAAAAGAAGGAGGCCCAAAAAATAGTAACGGAGGAAGGTAAAAGTGGCTGGAGAAGTGGACCAACATGATGGAAGAAGATAGCAAAGGAAATAAGAAAGTATTATATGGAATGGTAAAAAGGAAGAGGAAGGAGAGGACAGAAATTGTCAACATGCTGGATGAAGATGGAAATAAAATAACAACTCAGAAAAACTAAAAAGGATGTGGAAGGAGTATTTTGAAGCCTTACTGAAACCAAATTGGTCACAGGATGATTCAGTTGTTCAGGAGAAGAAGGAAAATAACAACCGTGTAGCAGACAAAGAGAAGGATCTAACTTGGGAAGAAATGGAAACAGCTCTGGGTAAGATGAAGGGTGGAAAGGCACCAGGCATCGATGAAGTGAGCGTGGAAATAAGGGCAGCGGGAGTAGTAGGAAAGAAGTGGCTATACTGTGTGATGAGAAAGGTATGGAATCAGGGCACAACTCCTGAAGACTGGAAAAAACGAATAATTGTACCTATATTCAAAAAAGGGAGCAGGAAGGAGTTTAAAAACTATAGAGGTATTACACTGATTTGCCACTGTGCCAAAGTGTATGACAAGATCATTGAAAAAAGAATATGTGACAGGGTGGAAAAAGGGCTAAGGGAAGAGCAGTATGGCTTCAGATCAGGGAGATCGACAGTAGATCTGATATTTGCTATGAGACAGCTGCAGGAAAAACATTATTAGTATGGAAAGGATCTACTGTTGGTATTCCTCGATATCGAGAAAGCATATGATTGTGTACACAGGAGTAAGGTATGGAAGGCCTTGGAGAAGAGAGGAGTTCTCAAAGAAACCATCAAGAGAGTGACGGAACTGTACCAAGGAAGTGTGAGCTATGTGAAAATAGGGGAAGGAAGATCAGATTGGCTGGAACAAAGGAATGGACTAAAACAAGGAAGTGCCCTATCACCACTACTCTTCATTGTAATCATGGATGAAATAATGCAGAAGGTGGCAGTGAGGATGGGAGAGGAAAACATGAAGGTGATGGCTTTTGCGGATGATCTGATGATCTGGGGAGGTGAAGAAGAGGAAGTGCAGCAGCAGTTGGATGCATGGACAGACAGTGTGGAGGAATATAGCCTAAAATTTAATGTGAAGAAATGTGAGTACATGGTAACAACCAGGAAAAAGAATAGGGTAGCCCAAGAAATTGTGATGGCAGGGGAACAAATAAAGAAGGTAAACAGGTTCAAGTACTTGGGGAGTGTATTAGAAGAATGTGGAGGAAATGATGGCGAGATAAGTGAAAGAGGAAGACAAGCAGAGGCGTTCCTAAGGAGCATTAGAAGCCTGATATGGAATAAAGAGGTGCCACAGAGAAGCAAGAGAGTAATCTATCATACATACTATGTGCCTATCTTAACTTATGCTGCTGAAACGTGGATAATGAAAAATCGGAGTACAAGCAAGTGAAATGAAGTTTTTAAGAGGTAGAATTGGAGTCACTAAAATGGACAGAATAAGGAATGAAGTGATTAGACGCACTGTAAATGAGGAACCCCTACGGGAAAGGGTAGAGAGGACCAGACTGAGATGGTATGGACATATCAAGAGAATGGAGGCTCGGAGAATCCCGAGAAAAATCCATGAAATTAAGATGCATGGTAAACTACCCAGAGGAAGACCAAGAGATGGATGGCTGGAGGAGGGTGTACGGAAGAGAGGAGAGGACTGGAACGAAGTGGTGACAGAGAGGTGGTGGGATGAAAGAAGCAAATGGAGAGGCTTGTGCATAAAGCAGACCCGGCCAGAGGCTGGAAACTGTTGAGGATGATGATGATCTGTTGACAGTTACTCACCAAAGTTTCAGCCATTTTGGAAGCGCAGTTGTTATGTAACAGTTATTTGAATGAGTTGATGTGAGTGTTTTTGTGAAAATGGACAAAATTGAGTATCGAGCTGTGATTAAATATTTGTTTTTGTAAGGCAATACTCCTACGCAAATCAAAGATGAGTTGGATTCTGTGTATGGGGACTCTGCACCATCACTTACCATAGTGAAATTTTGGGCAGCTGGATTTAAACGTGGCTGTAAGAGCTTAGGAGACGATTAACATTCAGGATGTCAAAAAACTGCAACTACCGACGAAAACATCGCCAAAGTTCACCAATTGGTGCTTGACGACCACCAAATTAAAGTGAGAGAGATAGCAGAGGTTATGAACATTTCAAAAGAACGTGTTTGCTACATATTAACTCAACATTTAGGTATGAGAAAGCTGTCCGCGCGTTAGTTGCCGCCGCGTTTCTTCACATTAGACCACAAATGTGTTCGAATGAACATTTCCAACGCTCTATTGGCACAATAAATCTGAGTTTTAGTGCCGGTTAATTACTGTAGATGAAACTTGGATACACCATTATCTGCCCGAAACAAAAATACACTCCAAACAGTGGACTGCAAAGGAGGAACCGGCTTCAAAAAAAGCAAAAACTGTTTTTTTTTCGGCTGGGAAAGTGCTGGCGAATGTTTTTTGGGATAATCATGGAGTTATTTTAATCAATTACCTTCAAAAAGGAAAAACCATTACAGGAGCATACTACGCATCATTACTTGACAAGCTGAAGGCAAAGCTTGTGGAAAAATGGCCACATTTGCAGAAAAATAAAATCCGCTTTCAACAAGTCAAACCTCACACCTCAGCGGTTGCCATGGCGAAAATTCACGAATTATGTTTTTAACTGCTTGACCATCAACCTTACTCACCAGATCTAGCCCCAAGCGACTTCTTTTTGTTCCCTGAACTAAAAATTGCACTCGGAGGACAGAGATTTTCGTCAGATGAAGAGGCAATCACCTTTGTGAACAATTATTTTGCTGAGAAAAACGCCGAGTACTATTTGGAGGGGTTATAGAGATGGGAGCATCGCTGGGAGAAGTGTGTAGAGTTAAAAGGAGACTATGTTGAAAAATAAAATAAAAATTCAGAAAAAAGTCTTGTATCTTTGTTCGGTCGAAAACTTTTCAGACCACCCTCGTACATACATCCTTGTGATGTTTTATCCATGACTTTCACAAAGTTTTTGACTTGACCCAATTTAATGTGCAGTGGAGGTAGATACACATTTTTGGGTTCAACAAGAGGAGTGTTTACCACATTCTTCTGTCCAGGCAGTAGCTTATTCAGAGCAGGCCATGTTTTCCCAACATAGTGATTTTTTCTGTCCCTGCTATCCCACTCGCATAGAAATCAGCAATGTTTTATGTATCACAGCTGCATGCCAAGCAGAATTGCAATCACCTTGAGGTCGCCACATATAGGCTATTTGTATTTCTCGTATTGGATATGAGTGAGAAGCAGTTTAAAATTCTCACTTGTCTCCTTCATATTAACTGTGTGAGCTATAGAACGAAAGGAAATTTGTTTCCATTGTGAAGAAGCACTGCGTTCAGACTAACTTTGCTACAATCTATGAACAAGTGCCACTCAATTACATTGAAATCATGGCCAAGAGTCTCCATAACTGATTCAATATCATTACAAAAAACCATGTCAACACTCTCGGAGAAATATTCGGAAAAATCAGCATGACAATCACGAAATAAAGTCACTTCCATATCACGAAAAAGAAAATTCAATACTTTCAGTAGCGAAGCTAAAAGCTCAGCCTCTTGCTTCAACAAATTTAAATCAAGGACAAGATCATTGATATCCACTTGAGACAAAATGTGTGGCTGATTTGATTCACAGGGGGCTTGAAATGTAGGGTTGACATTAACATTTCATTCAGTGTCTTCTGCATTTTCATCACTGTCTTAATCTTCACTCAAAGTCACTGTCTCAGGAGACACTGGTACCGGTAATTCTTCACTGTGGCATACAGGCCTTATAGCAGATGATAAATTAGGGTATTGCACAGTTTTCTTTGTTTTTGAGGTAATTCCTGCTATTTTTGTCAGACAGAAATAACAGTCCATTGTGTGATCCGTTGGTTCCCTCCAAATCATCGGAACAGCAAAGGGACATGTGGCGTGATCCCTTCTACCAGCCTGTCAGGAGTGTGACACATACCAAACAAAAGATGTGAGGTGCCCATTTGTCTTGATAGCCCAATTTACATTTAAAATAAAGTTTATAGTACTTCTTCACAAGAGGGGTAAATTTTCGTTTTTGTAATTTGAGAGTTAATTCTCTACAGATATAACAGAAAGAATTTTGGTTATTTACAAATTTACGAGGCATTTCTTCTTCTGTATTAACACAAAACAGTAACCACTACAAACCTACAACAAGAAGAAGTCACTTTTCACGCTGTCAGAACTTTCAATGCTGAAACAAAAGTGGCAACAAACAATGCAATGGATTTCTGAACTGAGGATAATTTGTTGTGATTTGTCAGTCGAACAGTGAAGATGTCTTTCTTGTTTGCTTCGTAAATGTTTAGTGTAATTTGCTATTATTGATTATTTTTAGTGTTATGTTATTCAATAGTGGTGTTTCAAAGTCATCAACTGTTTATTTTTTTATTATCAGAGCACTGACCTTCAAATATTAAATACGAAAACAAAAAATAATTAACATAAAGTGACATCGAACATAAACATAATATTGAAAATAATATGTGTAACATATTATTTGATTGAATTTAAATACAGATTATGACTGTAATGATTTTGATGTAAACTGGATTGATATTGTAAAATGTATTGAATGTATTAAATTTAATTGGACATAAAGTCCATAAATAAATAATAAATAATGTATGGGAGGTAGTTTTACATATTTTGATTGTTTTTCAAAAATTGTATCAGCAGAATAATTAAATTAAGCCACAGGAGAATAACCAATATGGAGTGTTTTCAAGGACTTATGCCGATATCGATAGACAGAGGGTAGCATCTCACAAGAAAACTGAACCCGATAGGCAAAAACTGATTACATTTTCGAATTCAGCACCCATGACTTAGCTAAGGGCACCATTCATTTTCTTTGTAACAAAAATGCTGTTGATCAGTGTTATGGTTAGGTATGAAGGGAGATGATGGCTTGTGACAAAAAACAACTTTTACAAATAATATATATATATATGATTTACAAACATCTGACATTGCACTGAAGGAAATAAACAATTACAATTCAATTTGTTGAAAATGCACTTAAATGTGGTCACTGGCAATACATAATATATTATTATACTTTTAATTAAAATGTTAGGTATCAGAATCCATCTATCCCACTTCAAAGTCTACTATTCTCATTCAGAACCGATACAAAACAAAATATCACACATCAACAAACCAGTACCACTTAAATACAATGAATTCCCTTAATTTTATAAAAAAACAATTAGCTGCTGCGAGAGTAATGAAGGAGAAGCTAGGTTAGAGTAATATTTTACGTCTCTCAAAATTTTGATACATTTTACAAAAGAAACAAATTTTCACGAAATGAAACTATACACAATACTAGAAAATCTCTAAAGCTTCTCTCTTCACCCCCCCCCCCCCTTGAAAAATACAAATAATTCAGTTATTTGTTATATATACGAAATCAAACATGCTTACGTAACCTTAATATAAACGGTTTATAACACTCATAACTTGGAGTCTATTCTGAAATGAAACTCATCAATCGCATTCATATAACAGTCATATATTTACACCACTCATACTACTAACAAATCATTCCATTAATTTTTATTTTTAAAAGGCTTATTTACACAAACTATATCAGACTATTCAATTTCTGTTCTCAACTTCTCTCAACAATGATGGGTTGAACGGAGTGTTCTAGGAATCCATTTCAAAGTTGCTTAACTATATGGAATTATTATTATGTCATGCACATAACCTTAATTTTTTAATGTGCATATTTTGGTTTTACTTTACATAGCAATACAGTTGTAACTTCTACTGAATTAATGACAACAGAAGCATGGAACCAATGAAATTAAAAATAAATTAGGAATCCCAAAAAATTTGCTGTATCATGTAATATCAGTTTTATTCCTGGTCCAGGCCACATTCACTACGATAAATATGGGACTACTTCCATCTGCAAGAAATAATAACTTTAACATGGCGCTTATGAAAGCAACTTAAATTCTTTACAGAATTCAATTCATAATGATTTCTGTTGTTCGCAATGCAGTCCCAATATCTTGATGAATCTATGATGAGCCATGAACTGATTTCAGCTGTGATATCTCAATTTCCTCAACTAATTAGTTCACAAATTAATCCCACCTTCATTCCAACATGGCAGCAATTGTCAGAGACATAGCACTTGGAGCAAATTGATATGTACAAAGAGGGTTACTGCAGTCAAGGATTTTCGCACCAATCTGGAAGTTTTGTTTTCAGAAAAATGAAAACCCCAGACCTCCAGAGAAGTATTAGCACAATGAAACAAAACAGCACAGGTAGCAGAATGTGAACTACCAATCTCAAAATTATAGGGAATAGAAACTAGGGATAGGCAAATTAAATGAAAGAAATGGTGTAAAGAGGGCAGCAGTTAATTCAATAAATGAACAAATGGGGGTTGCCAGATATAATGAAGACATGAAACTAGCACATCTGATTCTAAACAACTGCATGCCTAGTAATGACGATATCGTGTATATAAGTAGATTAAGAGTATAGTTTAAAAAAAATTAATCATTGCATACAATGTTGACAGTATAGGAAATAACCATTGTACTTATCATAGTAAATTCTGAAAGTGATGTAATTGAGAATTTAAAGGAAGGAGGTGTTGATAAAGTTAAAATTTGCATGGTTACGATAGCACAAGTGAAAATAATTTCAGAAGGTTACAGTGACCAGCTCACAACGAATTCAGTCATAATAAAATAAAAAAGGGAAAAGGCATGGTTAGTAGAAGCAGGAACGTATGTCAGTAGTTGTCATGTAGATCTAAAATAAGCTTCACATTAGGAGCAAGTGTAAAATTTGTAAATGAGGAGCAGCTGCAACATACGGTTGTTAATAGTATAATGTTGAAGTATTCTGTTTGCGTCTATCCAATGTTATAAAGATGTTTAGTTGGAGGAATTTATTTTTAAGAAGTTATTTTTCAGCATGTAAGGTACACTTATATAGAATTAATGAGTATAGAAGTTGAGTTGTTATGCTGGCGGGAAGGATGTAAGCACAGCAAAATACAGGGCGTTCGCCGGGAAACGCAACCCAGTGTTAACGCTACAAGGAAGAAACTGCTCCCTGCGAGCGAGCGCTCAGTTTCCGGCATTGTTCGACCGTCGGCCGCGGACTATTTCATAATAATTACGCTTCATAAACTTCATAAACTTGTGTGCTAAGCATTTAAATGTGACGTAATTCATTAGCTTACCTTATAAAAGATGCTGGAAGTGTTGACCCTCTTGTGTAATGCACATTTCACATCTTCTGAACATATTTCTAGAAACACACTGCCCTAACTGACTTAATGATTTTTTGGGTGACTGTTCTAGTGCGATATCGTCAATTTTCTCCTCTGTGAGAATACGGTTGACCGACAGTCTCTTTTTGTTAAAAAATGAACCCGTTTCTCTTACTTTTTTAACCAGACGCAGAATTGTTGATTTAGCTGGCAGTAAAGCCCCAGGAAATTCGCGACGAAATTTACTGCGACACTTTTTAAACGACTTCTTCTTCACATATGTATCGTAGAGAAATATTCTTTGTTGCAAACTGTAACGTACCATAATTTTACTCACACTCAAACACGGTACAGATTAATAAGAGTATGAAGCCCCAAACCAGCCAAACCGCAAAGAAACGTTTATTCACAACACTGATTAATAAGAGACTGAAGTCACAAACTATCTACAATGCAAAGAAATCGTTCTTAACAATGTAAGGGTCACTGCACTGCACTGTTGGGGCAGCGGAGGTGTTAAACAGTGCGGTGATTCACGGTGTCGTGTGGCGGAAACTGCTGGCTCCACTGACCGAGCAAGTTGCCGACGGCAACAGACTGGGAGGGTAGTGTTTTCCGGCGAACGCCCTGTATTAGTCCATAAGATGATGTGACATTGTCCTACTAATTAGTTAGTAATCGACAGAAGCAGTGAAAACTTTCTAAAAAAAAATGTATGCTTGCTCCTATAAAGTAAACATCAAGTGTCAGTAAATGGCTTATTGGAATTGAAATCATAATTGAAGACTTGGTGCAATTTCATAGAATAAGCTATGGAGGGGGAGACATGCGAGTGGCTAGTCCGACTAAATTAAAGTCTGTTATAAATTTTGCGTGGTTGAAACTCTGAAATCTAGTGTTGTGTAAAAAATTAGGAACAAACCGATTTGATCTGAGGTAGTAAACTGCTAGGTAATGATGCTTATTCAAATAAATTAGGTGAATGTCAATAGTACTTAGAGGATGCTATAAGGATGTCTTGTTGAATTTTCAATTAATAAGGTGTTACAGTAAAACAATAATAATTTAATAAGCTGACAAGTAAAAATAAGAGTTAAATTGGCTTTGCATTAGAATACGTATTGTGATATTGCATATATGGATGAATGTTTATTATACGTGCAACTTGTATGTTTGAAATGAACGAAAGGCTGAGCGTGTATGGAACCATGCAATCACTGTATGGGATACACGGGAATAATTAAACGCATGTATCAGTATTTTGGGTTTTTGTTTGATTCCTGTTGGCATTAAAGTGAATGGGATGGTGGTTTGGACGAGGACAAACTGTTAGCTAACTTACTGTATTGTAATTATAAATATTTTGTTAAACCAATCAATAAGATCAATGGAAATAAAGTGTTAAATACATGGTACATTGAATTATGGTGCAGTGTAGTGCACACATGACAAACAGTGTGGTCAAATGACTGCATTATCAAGATTAACTCTGATAACTTGATAATTGGGAAAGACGGAGCTTTATGTAGTATATTGCCACACTACATTGAAGTATTTGTGAGAAGCTGGTCCTGTAGCTCATACAGGTGGATGGTGCAAACAAAGGTAACAGTAACTGCCTGGCTGTGTTCCGGAAGTGACCTTGGGCAGGGGAGCCCTCAGTAAAGGAACACAGATGTGTGATCGTAAGTTTTCCCGGCGGAACTGTTGCTGGAAGATTTCTCGGGCGTGCAGCCTGGTCAATTGATCGCAGATGTACGAATTTTCGAAGGCGTAACATGCCATCATCTTCAGGTAGCGTCCACTGGTCGGCGTGAAGACCGCAGTCCGGGACACGACTGCTGGTCTGCTCCGGAGGCGTCAATATTTATACCCTCGGATCCCGCCCCCCCCCCCCCAACCACTCCCGCCACTGCGCTCCGATAGCTGTGGCGGGGATAGGGCATTGCAACGCGTCAAGCAGTGACCATCAGTTTGTACGCCACCTCCGTCGTGCACAGTGCCTCGGCTCCGGTATTTGTGGAGTCGCTTCAATGTTGGGTTCCAAGCTTGGCTTAGTTGGAACCCGTTGTCTTTGTTTATGAGGTTACCCCGTAGCCGGATCTCAATGGCTTCCTTATACACACAGTCCCAGAAGTGAGATGTGTTTCTCAGAACTTCGGTGTCCTCGTATTTAATAGTATGCCGTGTCTCGAGACAATGTTCAGCAACTGCGGATTTTGACGGCTGCTGTAGCTCGGTGTGGCGTTTATGTTCCCTACACCGTTCTTTGATCGTGCGAATTGTCTGCCCGACATATGCTTTACTGCACTTGCATGGCATGTGATGTAAAATAGTCCCCCAAGAGGATCTCTGGGTGGGGACTTCTCAGGGTGGAGTCATTAGAATGGATAGAAACGTTATATGAGTCAGAGCGTGGAATATAAGAAGTCTGAATAGAGCAGGTAGGTTAGAAAACTTAAAAAGGGAGATGACTTAACTTAGATTAAATGGAAGGATGCACAGGATTTCTGGCCTGGGGAATACAGGATAATTAGCACACAAGCTGTCAATGGAGTCACTGGTGTAGGATTTGTAATGAATAAGAGAGTAGGGAAATGGGTGCGTTATTATGAACAGTTTGGTGGCAGGATTATTTTGATGAGGTTAGAAACTAAGCCCGTCCCAACCACATCAGTAAAAGTGTATATACTAACGTCACAGGAGGAGGATGAAGAAATAGAGAAAATATATGCGGAAATTGAAAAACTAATCCAATATGTGAATGGTGAAGAAAATCTAATAATCATGGGAGATTGGAATGTAATAGTGGTAGAAGGAAAAGAGGGGAATACTGTAGGATCTTATGATCTAGGAGAAAGAAATGAGCGAGGAAGCAGGTTGTTAGAATTTTGTGAAAGATATAAGCTAGTCGTGGTAAACACACTGTTTAAGAACCATGCAAGAAGGATATACACCTGGAAACGTCCAGGGGATACAGGTAGATATCAGCTAGATTATGTCATGGTCAAACAGAGATTCAGCAATCAAGTTCTAGACTGTAAAGCATACCCAGGAGCAGACATAGACTCTGACTATAATTTGATAGTAATGAAGTGCAGGCTAAAATTCAAGCAAATAAGGTAGCAATGTAAGCAGAACAGACTGTAAGTGAATAAACAAACAATCTAACACAATAGAAAAATTTGCAGAAATGGTAGACTTAGGTCTAAGAAGTAATTCTGAAAGGAGCTCAACTGAGGACGAATGGAATACATTAAAGACCGAAATAATGAAAGCTGGTAAAGAAATATTAGGCTTTAGGGAACAAGTTGTCCGAAAACCTTGGATCACAAAGGAAATTTTGGAACTGCTGGAGCAGAGGAGAAGTCACAAAAATGCTCAGAATGAAGCACGAGGAGAGAAATAAAGGCAATTTAGAAATCAATTAAACGGTAAATGCAAAAAACCAAAAGAAAAATGGCCACAAGAAAAGTGTGAAGAAATAGAAAATGAAATGGTCAAAGGTAAAGTAGATGTTGCATACAGGAAGATCAAACAGAAATTTGGAGAAATGAATAAAAGAGATGTAAACATTAAAGCTGCCGATGGGAAACCTCTTTTAAGCTCAGACGATAGAGCTAGGAACACATTGAGAAACTTTATGATGGGGGCGACTTGAACAATAGCATAATGGAAAAGGAAGGTGATGTTGACATTGATGTTTTAGGAGATCCTGTCTTGAGGACAGAATTTAATAGAGCTTTGAATGACTGGAAAGCAAATAAGGCAGTTGGAATTGATGAGATCCCTGCAGAACTTCATAAATCCCTAGGAGAAGAAGGAATTGAAAGAATATTCAAGCTGATATCAAAAAGTTATGAAACAGGAGAAATTCCAACCTAATTTAATAAAAATATCAGCTTCACACTTCCGAAGAAAGCACAAGCCAACAAATTTGAGAATTATTGCACCATTAGTCAACATCACATGCTTCAACATTACTGACCAGAATAATATACAGAAGAATGGAAAGGGTAGTAGAAGACATAGTAGGTGAAGATCAGTTTGGGTTTAGGAAAAACCGTGGTACGAGGGAGGCAATTCTGGCTTTAAGATTAATACTTGAAGGGTGGATCAAGAAAAACAAAGATACTTTTATGGCATTTGTTGATTTACAAAAAGCTTTTGATAATGTTAGCTGGGACAAGATTTTCAAAATTTTAAAGAAGTCAGGTCTTAAATATCAAGATAGAAGAATACTATATAAATTATATAAGATCGAGTAGCTACAATAAAAGTAGAGAACCATGAGAGACATGCATCAGTTAAAAAGGGTATGAGACAAGGTTGTAGTCTATCCCCGTTAATATTCAACTTGTATGTAGAAGCAATAAAGGAAATAATAATAATAATAAAAAAATTCCATGTGGCATAAGTGTTCAGGGAGAAAAAATCAGTATGCTACGATTTGCTGACATTGTCCTGTTATCAGAACAGGCTGAGGATATTGAGAAGGTACTGAATGGCATGAACAAAATACTGAAGGAAGATTTTGGACTGAATATAAATCAAAACAAGACAAAAGTGAAGAAATGTAGCAGAAATGATACCAATACTAGTAGATTAAATATAAAAATAGGATCGGATGCAATAAGAGAAGTAAGTGAATTCTGCTACTTGGGAAGCAAAACTACAACCAATGGTCGAAGCAAGAATGATGTTAAATGCAGAATAGC